>BGNK01000928.1:0-35811 GCA_003297005.1 Symbiodinium sp. clade A Y106
CGCTCCAATGCGCGGGGGGTGTTTTTAATCCTTTTGTGTACGTATATTAGTGTTTTACCTACGTTACGACGTTGGCTCAAGTGAACAAAAAGTCCGTGCGTTCTGCTGCTAACAATAAAACTAAATCCCAAAACTCCTGAAGCCACGTGGCCGCCTTTCAAAAGAAGCTTCTGATCGCTCATAGCATTCTATATGCAAAAAACTAAAGTACGAGAGCCCGAAACCCCTAAGGAAAACCCGGAATCCTAAACCCTAAACTCTAAGCCCTAAACCCTGAACCCCTAAACTCCTCAACCCCTAAAGCCCCAAGAGCTAAACCCTAGACCTCAAGGCAGTCCCTTGTTTCCGAGGTGCCTGTGCCCAGAGGGCTGCTCCAGATTGTGCAAGGAAAAGCCGACGAGTACACGAAGCACCCGGGCTTCGGGAGTTCAGGACTTTCGGGCTCAAGGGGTTTACCTTTTTGAAACAATCTTCTAGGTAGGGCTTTGGGACATTTTATATTTTCCCTTATTGGGCTTAAGAGGATCTTATTTACTAATATTTTTCAAAAGCTTTAAACGCCCAACCTAGTCTTTTGGTTAAAGGATGTTGAACGCGTTCCAATGAATGCTAGACCCTAAACCCTAAACCCTAAACCCTAGACCCTTGACCGCCCCATCAGTTCCAAGTTTAAACCCTTAAACACCACCCCCCAAATTCGGAACCCTCCACCCCAAGCCACGGTACCTCTTCAACTTCAACCAATATGTCATGTATGGCACATACCCTAAACCCCTAAACCCTAAACCCTATTTAAAATCCCTAAACCTTAAACCCTGAACCCCTAAACCCTAAACCCTATTTCCAAACCTTCAACCTTAAACCCTAAACCCCTAAACCCGCCATTGTAGGTTAAAAAAACCCCTAAACCTAAACCTTTTACAGTTCGAAGGGCTTTCTGTCCTCGTTGCCCCAAGGTACATCCTCACGGATGGAGACCGCCAGGCGGTGGAGTGGGTCGGGCGCTCGACAGGGCCGGTGTAATTGAGGTTTAGGGTTTAGGGTTTAGGGTTTAGGGTTTGGGAAGTCTAACGGTCTGTTTACGGTGTAGTATCCGGGTGTAGGGTTTTGGGGTTAAAGTTCAGGGTTTAGGCTTTTTTAGGGTTTGAAGTTAAGGGTATTACCGAGGGCTCAGAGGGTGAAGGTGGCGTGCGCGAGCCCAAACCCGAAACCCCTTGAAAGCGCTGCAGCGGAGCCCCACGCCCAAAAAGCCCAAGCGCAAGAGCTTTACACCCGCTGAGCCGGAGCCGCGCTTTGGAGTTTGGGTTGAAAGGTGTTTATGTTTCGGTGGTTTGGGGCTTGTGTGTTTAATTTGGGGTGTAACGAAGACCACGAGACAGGAGTGCGTCAACGAGTCAATGTCGGTAGCACCGGTTCGCCGATCGGTGTGTGGGAGTGACCACAACGACGCTTTACGTCTCCACCCGAAAACCCTGTAAACTGAAACCCTAAACATCCCTAAGACCCGAAGACCGTAAGACCCTAAAGCCCGCTGCCATACTCCGTGTCCCCGAGAATCGGTGGGCCGAAGGCTCAGGGTTCGGAATTCTCCAAGGCGTGCTGGAACAGTTCTGCAAGGGGTTCTCAAACGGGACCATTAATGTAAGGGCTCAGGTTTTGAAGTTTCGGTGTAGCAACTCGAGCTTGGGCTGCCAGGAGGGCCACTATGAGGGGGCCCGGTCGCCCTGAGACCGAACACCCCCTCCAAAATCTTGAGGGGGTCCCTTTGTGGGATCGTAGGGGTTCTTCTCAGAAGGATCATACTACGTCACGTAGGGTTCTACATGAGGTTTCTTGCTTGTTTTTGCAAAATCCAGTTCAATGGTGACAGCCACCAAGGTCATCAAGAACGTGCTGGAGGTGCAGGGCATGGAGGCGCGAATCCTGAACCCTGAACGGCATGGCAGCACATACCGCGAAGCGCTTCCTCTGGACTACTCTACTATCGATGCTCGTGCGCGGGAATACCTTTCCGACAAAAGAAGCCCAAACCTCTGCATGCCAAACCTGCCATGCCTCACACCCCCTGAACCCTTAACCCACCGAGCAGACAAGTAAACACAACACTGGCCCGCCCCGAAAAACCAACCACATGAAAACAACGCGCGCGCGCACAGCACAACCATCACACAGCGCCGCCACCACCACCTCCTCCACAACAAAAAAAGCGAAACCTATTCAACACTCATGACACCCTATACCAAACCTATAAAGAACGACTCACCAAAAAATCTTTTAAATCCTCAGCCCTGAACCCTTGAAGACAGAAACATGAACAGTCTGACCAAAAAACATTTTAAATCCTCAGCCCTAAACCCTAAACCCTAAACCGTGGAGAAGAAGAAGAAGAGCGATGCGCGCCTCGTTGCCGGAGGTTGGCGAGCAGACCTTAGAGGCCGAGGCCGAGCGAGAGGCCGAGGCGCAAGGGTTTTTTTTTTATAGTTCTTTAAGGTTTTTCTCTATTTTGGAAAAGTGAGGTTTTTGAAAGTCAGGTTGGGGATAGGCTAAGTTCCGCTAGTTTGCTTTTGACATCAAGTTTGAGAGTTTCAGTTGTTTGTTTGTTGCTTGTGGTGTAGTTTTGTTTCTTAGGTCTTAGGATTGGGGCTTTCTTTTGTCGTCATTATCTTTTTGAGTGGCTAGGTGTAGTATGCTTCTGGCTAGCACAAGTTACTTTGTTTTGCATGCGCAATTCGTTCGCGGTTGTAACTCACGTTCCTTTGCTGCTAGTTTTGGTTTGTGCTCGCCGCTAGGCCGCCAGGCGCTGTCTGATGCTCTCTGTAGTCCTATGTATCTGCCCCTAAACCCTAAAACCTACACCCTAGTATCTGCAGAATGCATACAGCTAAAATCTGCCGGTCTTGTGGTTAGAGGGGCTTGACGTGAGCTTCATGCAGATTGGGAGATTTTGCTAGGGATGGCTGGGGTGTTGTAACGGGGGTATCGAAACCGCCGAAATTTTGGTAGGGATGGTTGGGGTGTTGTGAAACCGCCCCACGCAAACACGAAACCCAAGACCGTCTGCGTCAGGCGGAGCGGGAAATGGAAGAAGAGGAAGAGGAGGAGCGTGAGCAGCAGCCGCTCGTAAGGGAATTCCTAAAGCCTACCAGGCCTCACATTTTTCAATCCTATCCTTCAGGGTTTAGGGTTTAGGGTTTAGGGTTATATAAGGGTATATTAGGGGTTTAGGATTTACGAGGCCTTCTACCCTGAGGGTCTCCTCCAAAACCCCATGCCATCTTGGAGCTGCGAACAGCAGGGCACTCCACACAGAGACTTTGAATAGCAGGATCCTGACCACAGCGACTCCCCCAAAAGCGAGGGTTCAGGGTTTGGGGTTAGGGCTAAGTAAGTAACTATATATATATATATGTTATATGATTATATCATATCTTATCATATGGTATAATACAATTTAATATTATGTAATACAATATACTACAACCCGGCAATCTGAGGATCGAGATTGAGAAGTTCGTGGACCTCATGTACTGCCGCGACAGCGAAGAGCCGAACAGCTGGCCTTTCGCCAGCCTCACGGAAGAGAGCCCGTCTCAGTTCCTCGGATTCTGATCGGAGTTGGGGTTTAAGGGTTGAGGCCCGGTCCTTCAACCTTAAAACCTGGTCCCTATACTGCAACGGCGAAGAAGAAGCCCCACGAGAGTTCGAGAAGCGTCATGCGCACAAATGTTCTGAATCATGCAATCTCCACTCTTCAGCCCGCGACTACCACACAAGAGCCTCAGCACGATAGTACAGCATACCTTAACTCCCTCTTCTGATCAGCTAGGAATCTGGGCCCCTCGACATCCCTGTGTGCCTTTTCAAGAAACACCAGCTCCACTCTTCTACACAGCACCCGAATCATGTGAGGCCCCTGGCAAGCCCTACGCTTTTAGAACCCGGGAGCCCCAGAACCCGAAGCACAACATCCCAAAGACCTGAGCCCTAAACCCTAAACCCTAAACCCCCAAACCCCCAAACCCCCAAACCCCCAAACCCCTAAACCCTAAACCCTAAACCCTAAACCCTAAACCCTAAACCTCTAAACCCCTAAACCCTAAACCCAAAGACCTGAGCCCTAAACCCTTTTCATAGACCGTGCATGCATCAGCCTGGCAGGTTCTATCCGGCCAACCAGTTCCGCCTCTTCAAGGGCCGGAGCTTGGAGACCTTGCCCAAGGACACACGGCCCTGTTGGGGTGCTTGGGTTCGTGTAGGTTTCAGGGTTTAGGGTTTGGGGTTTAGGGTTTAGGGTAGGTTGGAACCGGAGCGCCGTTTACCCCGAGCCCTCGGGCCTGAAGCCCCGAACGCCCCAAGCTTGAAGATTGAGTACAAGCCTGAAACCTGCATCCTACTCATTTTGGCCCTCCCCTTGAGCCCTAAACCCTAAACCCCCAAACCCCTAAACCCTAAACCCCCCCGAACCTCAAGCCCCAAAGTCTTTTTCGCCAGGACTTCCTCCTCTCCGAGAACTACTACAACCCCAAGTGGTCGGGTTTCCGGCGGCTTAAGAACACTTGTGTGGCGCCTCGGTCGCTGAGGGCTTTTGGGCTCTGGAAGCTGGCTTTTTTGGGGGCTGTCGGGGCCGTTGTTTGAAAGGTTTATGCGGATTCATCCGGGCTTTATGGTTTTTGTTGACAAATATTAATAGGCTTTTCGGAATCTGAGGGGAGGCTTTACAGGGTTCTCAAAGAGAAGGCCGCAGTAGGGCTTCAATTCAAGGGGCCTTGGGAGCTTTTTTTTGTTTTGTTGGGGGTGCTTTTTTGCTGTGGGTGCTCCGGGCGGCGGGCAGCGAGTGAGTGAGCTCGCACACCCACAGCAAAAAAAACATCGCGCCGCAGACCAACAGCAAAAACAAACGCGCCCCCGGCTGGCCGGCCCACGCCCCATTGGATTCCGCCCGACCCCCAGCCCCGGGCGCGCTAAGAGTGTTGATTTTTATGTTGTGGGTGCGCGCCAAACCCCTAAGCCCCTGTTATCAAAAACTGCAACCTGAATCCCAACCCTCAAACTCCGTAGGCCCTAAACCCTAACCCCCAAATCCTAAACCCCAAAACCTTAGGCGCTAAACCCTAAGCCCCCAAACCCTAAACCCTAGACCCTTAAACGCCTTCTACCCTAGCTCTGACTCCCCACCAGGTCATGGAGTGGCTTCCCCGAGGATGTCCGGCGCAGCGCCTGGCCGAGAAGTTGCAGCTCTCGGAGCCCTGGCGGCCCCAAGCCGGGAAGGGGGGAAGGGCGGGTTTTGTCTCAGATTTTTTTTTGTCGGGTTTTTGGCGGTTTGTATGATTTTAGAAAAGGGTTTGTTGTTTGAAGGGTGTTAGGGCTGGGGTTGTAGGAGTTATGGTTAAATGTTGGGGTATTCCGATTTCGAGGGCTTATTCGAGGGCTTATAAGTGCTTTATTGTCTGTGACATGTACATGGTTAATCGGGTTTTTGGAGACATGGCTGGTTTTAGGGCTTGCAGGGCTTATCTGAAGCTGAGGTTCGTAAAACTATACAAAACGCATGTAAGCCGAAGACCAGACTGAGAGCCTGAGGATCACACCCTACACCCTACCCCCTGAGCCCCTCTTCAAGCCAAACCCAAAGACCACCCAAAGCCTTTAACCCCTAAATCCCGAAGCCCCAAACCTAAACCCCGAACCCTGAACCTACATCCAAAAGCCCAAGCCCCAAAACCAATCCTAAAGCTCCGGTGTCCACGCCATTCGCTACAAGGAGACCGAAGAAGCCCTGATGCAGAAGCATCTGGGCTCGGAATGGAGTTGGGGGTTCATAATTAGAATAGGTTTTTAGGATATATATATATGTGTATATACATATATACATATATATATGTATATATATATATATATATATATATATATATATATCATACTATGTTCATTATAAGGAACACCGAAATAGTGTTGCAGTGTGAGGGTTTAGGGTTTAGGGCCCGGAATGGAGTTGGGTTTGATGAGGAAGCGGTGCTTTACACAGTCCATTTAGGGCTTTAGTACAAGGGTCTTGGGGTTTGGGGTTGCATCTAGCTTTCAACCCGTATAACTAGAATCTGGCGCTAATTTTCAAGCTAAATCAGCTTGAACACCAACTCCCCATGGAACCTTTTGACTTAAACAGATCTGAACCCTGAAACAGCCCTAAACCCCAAACCATGAACCCATGTATGACCGATAACCTCAACACCGCATCTGTTCCCCGTCCTGACCCGGCTCTTGCAATATCTGCGAAGTAGGGCACGTTCCTTGAACCATGCCGTCTTGGGGATCCTGCTGTCATATCAGGGATGTTCCACTGCATAATCTAAGTCTTGAAGAAAAGTAGGAACCTCAATGTAAGGATACCCAAAATCAGGCACCCCGGCGCCACTAATGAGAAGAAAAAACCCTATGAAGCCCCTGTAGAACCTTTAGAGAAATCTATCAAGCCCTTACAAAACCCTTCAGAAACAAAAGGTGCTGCAAGCGGGCTCTGGAGCTCTTCACGGCCGAGGGCAATGCGCAGGGCGCAGGAGGCAGATTTCAGGGTTGCGGGTTTAGGGTTTAGGGTTTGCTTGGGGTTTATAGGCTTTAATTTAAGGATTCAAGCCTCAGGGTTTAGGGTTTTAGCTTTCATTTTTACGCTTTAGGGTTGAGGGTTGTGTGGGAGCCCTGGTGCCATCTTTCTACCTGTGCCCGGCTGCCATGTCCAACACGTGTGTTGCGTTGGGGTGTGAGCCTTGTATTTGTTTCCACAATAGTTTTATCAGTTGATTACAGTCATATGGCTAGCGTTGTGTTCAGAGTAAGAGATTGCTCTTGTTTTGACTCTCGCACCGTTCTTGAAGTGTCATCATGGCTTGTACCCGTTGAGGTGCTTTGAACCAAGACCGCATCGGCACGTTGCTGCGTCTGGTGTTCGACCAGGGCGATTACGCGCTTCACGACCCGAAGACGGCGTTGTCGCTCATCGCTTGGCGCTCAGTGCCGGGTTTGGGCAGTAGCCCGAGACTTCGAGCCCGAAACCCCACGCTTGCATTTTTGCATCCCAGAACCCTAAGCTTTGGCCCTAAACTTAAACTTCGTTCAGCCCTTCCCCCTAATCCTTAACTCTTAACCCAAATCTAAACCGAAAAACAAACCCTTAAACCTAAACCCTACAAAAAATTCTGAACAAGCCAAAGAGAACCCCCTCAAAACCCCAGGAAAACCCAACAGCCTAAACCAATCTTCTGCCTCCAAGCTCCTGAGGGTGGGAAGCCCGCCGGAGTTGGCTTGGAGGACTCGCCGGGGCACGGCATCTGTAGAGCTCTGGGCCTTTCGAGCTTTCAGGGCTGTTCAGGGCTTTTGAGGCCTTTAGGTGCTTGGGGTATCGGATTTTAGGCTCTAGGTTTCCGGATTTCGAGGCTTCGAGGTTTTGGGGGGCTACTCCAAACCCCGAGTCGCGTCTCCCTTTCACTCCCCCTGCGGGTCCGCGTGAAGGACATGGTGCAGCTGCTGCTTCATCCCCACTTCCGACCTCAGGAGCGGGTTACTGAGCTCTCAGCCTAGGGCCTAGGGGTTTAGGGTTGTGGGGTTTAGGGGCATTGGGTTCAGGGTTTTGGGTTTAGGGCTTGAAAGAGTCAGGTCAGGCTCCAAATACAAAAGAGCCTCAAACCCTATGCCGCCCCAACCCACTTAGCCCCAAACCCCAAAAGCCCTCGAAACCTGAGACAGGACTCCGGGCGTTTCTTCGTGGCTCTGAGCTTGGCGGAAGGAGAGACGCTTCGCCGCATCCTCCACTGCAAGCTGCCGGGCTGCAGAAGCCTAGAGGTTTGTAATTTGGGCTCTTCAAACCGCTCCTACGACCCCTACTGCTCCTTCTATCCGTCCTTCTCCTACTACTTTTGCTTCTGCTGCTGCTTCTGCTGCTGCTACTACTTCGGCCTCTGCTACCTCGGCCTCTGCTACTGCTGCTGCTTGGGCTGCTGTGCCACCAGTCCCGCTCCTGCTTCTGCTCGCACCACGGTTGCGTTTTGGCAGCTTTGTTGTGGCGAGTGTCACTGGTTGATGATGGTGCAAAGGCGGGAGATGATGACCAACGCCCCGAAACCCTCCTTTCGCCATGCCCCCAAGCCCCTAAACGATCAGATTTCAAACCCTAAAACCCTCAACCCGAAGGCAGCATCGACATCGCTCGAACAAAAAGCACCTAACCTTGCTATTGTACCCTAGGCCCTCCACGTGAAACACGCAACCACACGTCCCCAAACCATGGCAAAAGCCTTGTCAAATCCTGCGAAAAGCTTGCAGAGATCTTCTAGAAGCCCGGTTGAAACAACCCAGCGATCATCTGATGACACCTTAGCAAGAACAACCCTACAAACAACCGATGTAGCACCCGACGCGCCCGAGCAGCGCCACATGCAAAACCAGCAAAAAGCTACAACGCACCTGATGCACCATCAAAAGAACACCTGAAACCCGAATCCTAGTTCCCGAACGAACAACAAAACTAAACCCTACACCCCAAACTCTAAACCCCAAGCGCCCCAAACCTCCCGAACCTGAGGGCGACACCACATCTTATCATCTATAAACTTAAGTGATTCTGTTATTACATGTATTTCCATCATACCCTGAACCCCAAAGCCCAAAAGCCCCTGAACCTGATGTTCTATTATATCTGAGCCTTAAACCCTAAACCCTCGACCCTAAACCCTGAGGCTGGCGACGGCCCATATTCATATATATATATATATATACATATCGTTCTATTGTACCCTAAAAACCCTAAACCCGAAACCCTAAACCGTATAAATCCTAAGCCCCTATAGAGCCTCCAAAACCCTGAGGCTGGCGACGGGCCCCCCGTTGGCCCCGGCCAACACCGCTATCGGCCTCCGCTCGCTCACCGGCGGCTTCTCGGTCTTGGACCGCTCCGTCGGCTTCGAGGACTTTTGGGGGTTTTAATTTGGGGGTTTTAAGGGTTTCAGGGATTCTAGGGGTGTTAGGGGTTGGGGGTTTTAGGATTGTTTTTTTTGGATTTCTAGGGGTCTTAGGGGTTTGTCGGGGCTTTAGGTTCAGGGTTTTAGGGTTTAGGGTTTTTTGGGTTTCAGGAGGGTTTAGGGTTTGTTGCGGCTTAGGTCTCCGTCGGCTTCCAGGCGGGTTGGGGTTTCAGAGCGCCTGGGGGGCTAGGGAATCGGAGGCCTCAAAAGGTGGGATGAAGGTAGGTAGGATTAAGGATCCCTTTTGTAAGGACTCTTATTTTGGAATTACCCCACCTACCTTCATCCCACCTTTTGAGGCCCCTGAGGGAAGTTTTGGGCTAGGGCTTTGGGTTTTCGATTTGGGGTTCGTAGGGTTTAGGGGGCCTTGGCGGCTTTTAGTGAGGAATAACCTTTACTGTCCCTGTATAACTGTACAAAAATATGTCAAGTCTGACTATTGAGACCCCTAAGCTAGAGTTTTGAATTCTTGGATGGTGCTTTAGTTGTTTTATCGAGCTTCTAGCTTCATCGGATTGGGTCTCGCGACTTGGGGTTTTGAGGCTTATGGATCGTTCTGCGGGCCTTGAGGAGGGAGCCACATACCAGACGCTGCGATCCATGCAGCTCTGCCGCTACTTCGACACGCAGGCCTGTGGGACTTGTGTGGGTTATCTTCTCTTTGCCTTACCCATCGTGCAGGGCCTTAAGAGAGCCCTACTATGATATGCATCGGGGGCCAGGACTAATTTTGCCTTTACATGAACTGAAACCACAAATCCACCCTCCTGGAAAATCCTGTAGAATCCTCATTATGGCTTCCTGCACCCTGCGAAACGTTTATGACATGACACCCTACAAAATCCTGGTAGGCAACCCAAAAGCAATCTCTCTTTAAACAATAACATCCTGCTGACGAAAACCAGTGGCAATCTCTTCAAAAAGCAGTGTTGAAATCTATATTGTATGATGTTATATGATGTTACCTCACATATCATTATTGCTATAATGTATTATTGTTCTTACTAGCATTATTCTTATGATGACTCTTATTATAGCCCTTCAGCTCCCTAAACCCCAAACCCCAAAACCCTAAACCCTAAACCCCAAAATCCTAAACCCCAAACCCTAAACCCTAAACCCTATACAAACCCTAAACCCTAAACCCTTAACCCTAAACCCCAAACAGGTCTTCTTCAAGGACGAGGAGCTCATGGCGCTCCTGCGAGGCCTTCTTCCTAGCTTTTCACCGGTTCTTTGGGTAGAGCCCTTACAAACGTCTACTATTAGTGTTTAGGGCTTAGGGTTCAAGGTTTAGGGTTTAGGGATAGAGGCTTCAATAATTACCTATACAATTTTGGGGGCTCCTTATTAATTATAGTATAATGGGCCCCAAAACCCTTTTCTAGTTATTAAGGCCCTTACAGTAGAGCCCTTAGAAACGCCTATAATTTAAGAGCCTCCGGCTCAAGCCGCCGACCCCGTAGGAGTCAGAGAAAGGGCGATAGCGGAGGGAGTAAGTCTATGCCAGCTCCGTCGCTTCCGGGACGCCCTCCGGGCTTTTAGGNGTTGAGGTGCTTCGGAGTTTAGGGGCTCAGGGGTTTGGGGCTGAGGGGTTGAGGGTTTAGGGGTTTAGGGTTTAGGGCATAGGGGTTGAAGGTTTTAGGGTTTTAGGGCTTTGGGGTTTCTAGGGGTTCTGGGTGAGGGCTCGCCAAGAAGGCGTTAGGTAGGCTCGTGGGTGAGGGTTCGCCAAGGGTCGGCGTTAGGTAGGCTAGGGGTTTGGGGTGAGGGCTCGCCAGGGGTCGGNCGCCAAGAAGGCGTTAGGTAGGCTCGTGGGTGAGGGTTCGCCAAGGGTCGGCGTTAGGTAGGCTAGGGGTTTGGGGTGAGGGCTCGCCAGGGGTCGGCGTTAGGTAGGCTAGGGGTCTCCGCTGAGAGGTAAGGGCTCAGGGCGTAGTGCCTCCTATGGAGCGGGTCTAGGGTTTAGGGTCCAGGGGTTTACGGTCTAGGGTTTAGGTAGGGTTTAGGGTTTAGGGGTTACATTTACAGTATAAGTAGATAAGGACCCTCGACACCCGGAGCCCTACTTTCTGATTCTGTCGAGCCGTGCTAGAGTTAGCCTGTTACAATACGAGCTCTTTAGCGGTCCGGGGTTTAGGGTTAGGGTTCAGGGTTTCGGGTTTAGGGTGGGACCGGGCCGNTGCCTACAGACGGCAACGCCGCTTCGTGCAGGCTCGGCGTCCTCCATGAAAAACAAAATGCGTGCCCCCCCTCCCCCCTGCAGGCTCTCTGGCGCGCGCGTTTTGGGGGTCGGAAAGGAGGGAACAAAAAGGGAGGTTTCACCTCCGACTCATCCAACACGCCGCTAGGTCGGCGGATAGTACAAGAGCTTTTGGAGAACCCTTCAAGAAACCCTCCGGATACCCTCCCACCAGCAAAAGAAGATCCATAGAAAGTCCGAAACCCTAAACCCCGAAAGCCCTAAACTCTAAATAAAGCCTGGGAAATCCCGGTCAAAGCAGGTCTTCAGCACGAGACGCCCTTCGCCCGGCGGCGCTTCTTTGAGCAAATCGGAGGTTGCCGGCGACGTGCTGCAGGAGACTGGGTTCCAGTTTGAGGATTTGTTTTAAAGGGCTTTAACCCGAAACCCTAAACCTTAAACCCTAAACCGCTTTTATTAAGGTTTTTCAAACAAGCGTGTGGGTGTGTGTGTGGGCTTGTCTTTGAGGAACTCTTGGCCTTCGGAAGGGTTGTTACACGAATTTAGAGTTTAGGGTTTTATAAGGGTGTTTATGAGCTTTTCTTAGGCATTTAGAACTTTTTGAAGGGACTTCAGAAATACTAGGCTTTGTAGTTAGTTTTGATTGGTTTTTGTAGGGGTCTTTGCAGTTTATAGGCTTTGTAGCTTTGTTTGAGGGTTTTGCTCAGGCGTCAAAAACAGTGTATAGGTTGTCTTTGGAAGTTTGATAAGAGTTTTGAAAGTATTTGAATGGGGTGGGGTTTATGGGTGTTGTAAGGTTTTGACGTGTCTTCGCAGAGTTTTAACGAATCCAGTTTCAGTTGGCATGGCAGGCGCATGCATTCACTAACCTGCCTTCCTTCTTGTGGTAACTTAGGCAAAGATCTGTAAGAAGAATCTTGTGGTAACCTCTGATATCTGAAACTGCGATGTAAACCCTAAACCCTGAACCCTAAATCTTTACCAAGACTCTTACGGTAACTTTGGTTGAGTTCCTCAAGAAACGTCCAGGAGACTGGGCCGAGCGGCCCATCGCCGTGGCCTTGACGGTAACGTCGGAGTTCGACATCATGGCGACTGGGCTCTGATAAAGGAGCTCAGCCTACTATAGGGTCCTTAATAATTACCTATACTATCTTGGGGGTTCCTTAAAGGGGTCTATAAGGGATCTATAGTAGGGTTCTATGGTATAGGGGCCTATAATAATCACCTACACTACTTTGGGGGGTCCTTATTATAATGATACTATAATGGGTACCCAAAACCCTATTCCAATTATGAAGGCTCCTACATTAAACGACCATAGCTTACCAAAAGTAAGCAAGGATTACGGGCTTAAGTCTTGGGTTTAGGGCTACTGTAGACCCTGCTTATGGCAACTCAAAGCAATGAAGTCCTTGACAGGAACCCATTGTATGCAGGGCCTCAGCCCCTTTGGCCGTGCCGTGGTGATACGAAAGTTCCCTGAATCATGAACCCTAGACTCTAAACCGTAATTCTTATATCCAAGAAGCCAACATACCTGGATGCGCCAAATCCTTCCGGGGCTGCAAGCACGAAAAGGCCATAAAGCCCTGTGCTTGAATCGTACAGAACTCAAACCCTCAACCCTAAACCCTAAACCCTAAACCTTGAACCTCTAAACCCCCGACCCTAAACCCCTGAACCCTCAACCCTAAGCCCTAAACCCCTAAACCTTGAACCTCTGAACCCCCAACCCTAAACCCCTGAACCCTCAACCCTAAGCCCCTAAGCCCCTAAAGCCCAAAAAAGAGCCCTCAGCCCGGGAAAGGTGCAACGCATCCGGGCGGTCCGGCTACGCGAGGCCATCTCGGGGAAAGGCCTCGGACATGGCTTTGTGGGTTTAGGGGTTTAGGGGTTTAGGGTTGAGGGTTTAGGGGTTTAGGGTTTGGGGTTTAGGGGTTTAGGGTTGAGGGTTTAGGGGTTTAGGGTTTAGGGGTTTAGGGGTTTATTTAGGGTTTAGGGTTTAGGCGTTTAGCCGTTAGGGACCTTAACCGTTTTGGGATTCTTGCGGTGTGGGGGTGTTGTGGGATTTTAGGGGTTTTCGCGCGGGTAAACCCTTGACCGTAAAACCTTACGCCCAGATCCCAAACCCGGAACATAAGCACCAAACCCCAAAGTTAGGGACCCAAAACGCATATAAGCATAAGCATTTTATAGGGATATCCCTACCTTATTGGGCTTCATTATAAGGGGGTTTATATGGGAGATCCCTATCCTCATTTTTGCTTATGTGCTTTTTTGGGGCCCTACAAAGTCTTAAAACCTCGAGCTTCAGCCCCTCACACCAAAACGCCCGAAATCGCTAAGTCCTTGATCCGTCAGACTCTAAAGTACAACAACATAGAGCACTTATCGAATCTTCGTCGAAGCCTACAAAACCCTATACAGCCCTTCAGACTAAATCTCTGGCGAAAACCCTACGGAACCGTACAAGACCCTATGCGCTTTCAACTACACAAACCCAACAAAAACTCTACAGGACCCTGTTCAAAGCCCATTACAACTTATAGACAATATAGACCCCAAAGGAAACCCTCCAGATTCAGATGTCTTCCCGAGAGGCCTCGGAGTGCAGGAGGCCTTCGAGCGCTTCGACACGCAGCAGATCGGCTTCCTCGGCCCCATCGAGACTTGGAGACAGCAGCTAAGACAACTGTAGCATTTAGGGTTTAGGGTTTAGGGTTTAGGGTTTAAGGTTTAGGGTTTAGGGTTGAGGGTAGTAGTAGTAGTAGTAGTAATAGTAGTAATAGTACTAGTACTAGTACTAGTACCAGTACCAGTACCAGTACCAGTACCGGGTGGTAGTCGTAGTAGTAGTAGTAGTACCACACACGCTCGTGGGAGGACTGGTGTTTTCATGCATTTTGGAGCCAGTTTGCACGACAGGAGCGGGATTTTGGGGGTGTGTTTGGTGTGTGGGGGGGGGGGAGGATCATAACGTTCATGTCACTGCCTGTGGCGATCATGCCCAAAACACTGGTATTTACAGCATTTTTGCTCTTTGTACAACATACCACGCAAGGATGTGGAGCAAGACTTGTTGTCACAAGCATCCATGTACAACATACTGCACAAGGATGTGGAGCAAAACAAGTTGTCACAAGCATCTATGCTTTTGGCGAACATGCCCAAAACACTGGTATTTACAGCGTCTTTGCCTTTTTGTACAGCATACTGTGCACGTAGTGCTTTCCTTTTGCGTAAAACGCCCGCAGCAAAAGAAACACACCCAACCTTCAAAAACTCGTGATTTCTGACACCCGCAGCTGCCTTATGCGCGTTTTGTTGGCCCTGCTGCCAGCACTTTCGGAACTTCATGAGCCTAAACGCACCGTTTTTTGCACATTCCTTGCGTGGCAGCCGAAAACGCCGTAAGGGTGCTCAAACCTGAAGATTGCGTTCTTTTTGAAATGCATGACAAACACCAGTCCTCCTACGAGCGGGTGTCCTAGTAGTAGTAATAAACTCACCTCCGCCTGCAGCGCACTTGCACATTATCTTCCTGTTGTCTTGCAGCCCCGGAACCCAAGAACGCAAGGTTGAAAAATACGATGAACCCTTCACTCTAAACCCGAAGTGCGAAGGCCTTCAAAGCCGGACTTCTGCTCCAAGATGTCCTAAGCAACTCGAAGCCCCAAGAGGCATAACGCCTAAACCCTCTAAAATCCTATAGCAACCTATAAAACCCCTAATGTAGGAACCTGATTCAGAAACCGAATAAAGGCCCAAGGTTTCTTAATCAGGTTCCTACATTAAACCCCTCAAAACCCTCATAGTACCCTTACCCCTAAACCCTAAACCCTAAACCCTAAACCCCAAACCCCTAAACCCTGAACCCCTAACTAAACCCTAAACCCTAAACCCTTAAACCTAACTAAACCCTGAACCCCTAAAAAACCAAAGCAACACCCAACTCGGAGGGCCCGGGACCTGCCCCCCCAGCCTTCGCCCAGGAAATCTGCCAAGCGCTGAGGCGCCTCGGCTTCACAAGAAGTAGACCGTATAACCTAGTAGTAGAGTAGGTAACCTT
The DNA here is from genome assembly GCA_003297005.1 of Symbiodinium sp. clade A Y106. Lineage (NCBI taxonomy): Eukaryota > Dinophyceae > Suessiales > Symbiodiniaceae > Symbiodinium > Symbiodinium sp. clade A. Next base: position 15,281 of record BGNK01000928.1, read on the forward strand.
TAACATTTTGGGGTAGTATAATCCAAAAAAAGGTAGATTCGAGTCACATGGATTAATATAAGGGCCTAAATAATTATGAATATAGTATAATGGGCCTCAAAAACCCTATTCTAACCATAACTACAGTGACCCTTGTAAGGCTAGTAACCCTCTTGTACTTCTGGTAACCCTAATAGTAACCCCTTTTGCAGCACCCCTTTATAATAAGCTTGATATACATGTTACAGTGGCCTCGATTGTAAAACCCTAAACCCAAGAGCCCTAAATCCTAAACCCTTAAACCCTAACTAAACCCTAAACCCTAAATCGTAGGAGCCTAAACAGGCACATGGGCTTCCACACCTCCCCAGATGAGATCCTGGACTGGCTCGAGGCTGTGGTTTAGGGCTTTAGTACTGTAGGGCCTTGGGGGTCTTAGGGGTTTAGGGTAGGCAGGCGTAGGGGGCTTTAGGGTTTAGGGCGTAGGGGTTCTGTAAGGCTGAGTAGGGGGTTAGGGTTTAGGACAGATACTTGTTAAGACCTGGGTGGCATAGGGTCGTTTTGAGTTTGGTGTCGGGTTTGAAGGTTGCTTGGGTAGGTTGTACATCAAGCCGAGTGTTGGGGTTCCCGCTTGCCCTCGGAACACGCAACCTGCACATGCAACAGCACATGGCGGAAGCACAGGCCATGGATGAGTCCGGCGACCACCTCGTTTCTTACCGGGAATTCTTCGGCTTCGTCAAGAGCAAGGCAGGTACAGAGTGGCTACATGGGGAGCTGAGGGGTCGAGTTTGGCTTGAGGGGATGACTCAAGATAAAGGTAAGACCTGAAACCAAAGACACCCCTGGTCCACGGCAAGGAACACACCTGAAAAAGGGTAGAGATTTTTGAGCAGGCTCTGTGAAGTTTCAAGAACGGGGTTCAGGAGCTTTGACAAGAGCTCAGAAGAGGGTTTACACCGAAGAAGAAGGGTGTAAGGTTTTCGTAGACACTTTTAACACGGCGGTTCTTGTTGGGGAGGATATTGAAGGAAAGAGTAAGCCAGTTGAAGTATTCTCTTCTTCGTGTGAAATCACTTTTGGGTGCACCTCCATCTAAGAGGATTGTGGAGCCATCACCTTAAGCCATCAACTCTACAGCCGTAAACCCTGAACCCAAGCCCAAGGCCAAATCCCACGCTTCAAAGCCTGAGGCCAAAAGCCTGCAGAAAGGCCAAATCCGACGCTGCAAACCCTGATGCCAAAAGCCTGCAGGTGGACGTCTTCATGGGCGGTGACCATGCGATTGTCGCGGAGCTGGGAAAGCAGCTGGGATTCTCTGGTTCGCTTGTCGTGTAAAGAGAGAAAGAGAGAGAGAGAGAGAGAGAGAGCGAGCGATTCTGTAGATAGATAGGGAGAGAGAGGGAGCGCGAGATAGACACATGGATGGAAAGATAGATAGGTAGGCGGACAAATACACATACACATGCTTGGTACTTTTGCTGGACTGTGCTCGGAAGAAGCGTCGCCTACGGAAGTCAGTGGGTCCTGCGATGCGCGGAATCCCTTACAGCGAAAAGCGCCGAACTCGTCGAAGAGCCATAATCAGGGTGTAGGGTTTAGGGTTTAGGGCCACAGTTCGGGTTCAGGGTTCAGGGTTTAGGGTTTATATGCCCGGACCTGAATCCGAAACTGTGAAACCCTATGGATTATAGGGCTCTATACCCCCAAAATCGCTAAACTCTAAGCCCTGCAAGTGCTGCAAAACCCTACAAGACACCGCTACACTGCACCTAAAAGGCTCTGGACTCGAAAGTCTAAACTTCGAACAAGTCTTAAACCTTAAACTTAAGACCCTGAGCGCTAAAACCGTAAACTCTAACCCCCCCGAAGCTTGACAAAACGTTTCCTAGCAACCGAAGCCTTGAACTTTGAATTTTAAGCCACAGAGCCCAAATTCTACACCCTAAATCCCAAACCTTAAACCCTAAACTCTAAAACCCCCTTGAAAGAAGCCGCCCGTCTTTCAGGAACCCTAAATCCTAAGCCCCGCCCCCACCCTTTAAAGAAAGCCACCCGTCTTTCAGGAACCAGACGCAGCTGGCTCCTCCGTCCAGCCTCGATCGGGCCCGGACAGGCGCTCGCGGTGTTTTTTTTTTTTTTTTTTGGGGGGGGGGTCGGGGGGGGTTTGGGGTTGGGGGGTTTAGGGTTTAGTTGGGGTTTATGGTTGGGGGGGGGGGGTTTGGGGGGGTTTGGGGTTTGGGGTGGGGGGGGTGTGGGGTTGGNGGAAGCCCCCGGTCTCTCAGGAACCAGCCCCTGCTGGCTCCTCCGTCCAGGCTCGATCGGGCCCTGACAGGCGCTGGCGGTGTTTTTTTTTTTTTTTTTTGGGGGGGGTGTCAGGGGGGGTTTAGGGTTGAGAGGTTTAGGGCTTAGTTGGGGTTTATGGTTCGGAGTGTAGCGTTTGGGAGGGTTTGGGGTTTAGGGCTGAGGGTCTGTAGTGTTAGCTTTGCAATGTTTTGCGTTGTTGTTATGCATGTTTTGCTCTTTACTGTTTGTTTTGTTTTTTGCCGGGGGGTGGTGCGGGTTTCGAGGCGTGTTTTGAGTTTCGGGGGGCTTGCGACTTGAGAGTTTACGCACAAGGTGTAGCAATCGGAGGGGTTTAGGGTTTTGGGTTTAGGGTTTTGTATTGTAGCAATTTGAGTAACGAGTAATCTGGAAGCTGAGCGTTGAAGCCCCTAAGCCTCAAACCCTAAACCAAAAATCCTTCACAGTTCAAAGGCTAACCCTCTTTCAGCCAGGAACTCGGTAGCTGTCTCAGGGCCCTAACATAGGGCCCGAAGAACTAGGGCAGGCTTTCGAGGTCAATTATGGTATTTGATTCATTTTTCACATCTATTTTCTTGAATTTACTGTATAGTAGCATATTATAGTAATATTATCATGGGGACTGTAAGGGACGACTATTATCAACCTAGGCCTTCAACCTTACAGCCTTGGTCCCATCAACATATCCACCCGAAGCTCTCGACCCTAGACCCTAAAACCCTAAACCCTAAACGCTGGACTCTAGAACCCTAAACCCCCAACCCTAAGAGTTTTGAAACCCTAAAACCCTAAACCCCAGACCCTAGACCTCTAGACCCTAAACCCAAAATCCCTCAAAGCTTAAAGCCTAGACCCTAAACCTTAAATCTAGACCATCTGCGGAATAGAAAGAGGCCCTAAAAACAAAAAAACCCTAAATCTTAGATCCACAAAACCCGGAAACCCTAAACCCTAAACCCTAAACCCCAAATCCCTCAAACTTTAAACCCTAGACCCTAAACCTTAAATCTTAGATCCACAGGTGCAGCTGACCCTGCCGCTCCGACCCTTGGAGTTCCCCCTTCCCTGGTGCGAGCGACTTCGGATCCCCGAGGCCTCTGGGGAGGGTTTAGGGTTTAGGGTCTATAGGGTTTTGGGGTTTAGGGTTTAGGGTCCAGGGTCTAGGGTTTAGGGTGTAGGGTTTAGGGGTTTCGGGATTTCAGAAGGCGTTTCTGGGACTTCTCACAGATTTTGAGGGCTTTATGCGGGGTTATAGCGTGCTTAACGTTTTGGGGGCTGCAAGTTTGGGTTCATAGGAATAGTGCAGAAGTCTTAGCACTTAGTAAGGTCAGCTGTAAGAGTAATGAATGACCATTGGAAGCAGTGATTGCAAACATGAGTCATATCTATAGCTATGTCTTTATCTGTTTCTGTACCCGTATGTATGTCTGTATCTGGATCTTGTTTGTACTAGTAACTGTATCTATATCTGTATCTATATCCATATCTATATCTGTATCTCCATCTCTATCTATATGTATATCTATATCTGTGTTTCGGCCAGTATCTAGTATCTACAGCTGTACATACGTACATACATGCATGCATGCAAACATAAACAGTGACAGTGCCGGCTCGGGTACACTACTGTAGTAGTCTTGTTGATTGTAACAGTGGATGTAATAGCCACTGAAAAGTATTCCCGTCCGATATCAATGCCAACACCAGCGCAAATGCCGACAGCAACAGAAAGAACAGCCGCAGCCAGCAGCAATATTGGTAAGTCAATCACCATTATCAGCAGCAGAACCACCACACCCGCTCCTGCTCCTCCTGCTCCTGCTCCTCCTCCTGCTCCTGCTCCCGCTCCTGCTCCTGCTGGCTGCTACTGCTGCTGCTACTGCTGCTGCTGCTACTGCTGCTGCTGTTGCTGTTATGACTATCGGCACTATAATTGCCACTGGTGCTACTATTATCGCTTCCATAATCATTACATTGGTATTATGTACAAGTGTTATGACTATTCCAGGCAGGACCTCAGAAAGTCGACAGATTCTCCGGGAGAGTCGTGGCTCAAGCCAAAATTTATCGCTGCAGCCATCAGCTGCGGTGAGAATGTTGGAGTTGTACTTCTTCACAGACCGGGCAACCACGAAAGACGTGGTGCTCTTGCCCGCGCTTTGCCATGATATGGCTCTTGTCTCCATCGCTTTACAGCTGGTGCTCCTCGTGCTGATCCTGTCGTACCTGTTGTTGAAGGCTCTGTTTGATCGCGTTGTGATCATTTCGCGAGCGAGGAGGGCTGCTTTAGAGGAGGCCGCGCAGGAGCAGGAGCCGAAGTTCAGGATAGAGCTGCAGCCGCCGAGCAAATGCCTGCGGTTTGGCATCAAATGGGACCCAGACCTTCGGTATATGATCAAGACTCTCAAGGCGGAAGGTGAGGAAGGCCTTACGAGATTTCTGGACAACGAGGTCTTTGTGTGGAAGCTGCGGAGCTATGTGCGCAACAAATTCTCCAAGGCTTTCAAGATGAATATCAAGAGAGATACGATCAGGCTGCGGCAGCAGAGGCAACTTCGCGAACGAACGGCACAGAAAACCCCTGAGCAGGAAAGGCAAGACCGGCATGCTCTACGAGAGCTCTTTGGGCAAGCGGAGCAACCGACGGCTGCTGCTCAAGAGCAGGCGCCCCTGATCCAAAAAGTCTTGGAGAAGCCAGCGGCTTCTCTTGGGCCACCGGTGGAAGAGGCTGGGTTCTTGTGGAAGGATTTATTTCAAGTTACCATAATGAGAAAACCATATTAGTTTCTTACCATAGATCCCTATTATGATAACTTAAATTAAATTCCCCAGGAGGAGGCGGAGAAGCCCGACCCGCTATTGAAAATGCTGATTGCGACATCCCAGAGAAAGCTACTGGACCCCCGGATGTCAGCAGAAGATGCCGCGGCGCTGGCCTCCATGAAATCGGAGCGACCTCCAAGCAACCCAGAGCAACCCAAGGAGGCTGCAACATCGGAGGCCCTTGGGCCGGTGCTCATGGAAACTTCCCAGAAAAAGCCGATCGATGCTCACACGTGCCCTGCGGATGTTGTAGCCATGGCATCGATGGCAGGAGAGGAACGCCCACATGAAGCACCCCAATCTGCAGCAATGGCAGGTATGATGACAGCAAAGCAACCCGTGCAAGCAGAGGCACCGTTTGTCTGCCCAACGCTCATTGAGACCTCGCATACCAGGCGACTTGACACTGAATCTGGGCTTTGGAGTACCATACTTTAATACTTTTTTCTTAATGGAACCATTATGAAATGCAAGTTTATACTTGTTTCTCCCTGGTTGCTTAAAAGCCCAGGAATTGTCACCCGAAGATGCCGCTGCTCTGGCCTGTCTGATGGCGGAGGAACCTGTGAGCAACTCCGAAACTTGCTTCTTGTTAAGGGGTTTAATTTTAGGTACCATAATAAGGAAACCATATTATTTACTATAGATCCTTATCTTGTTAAGGGGTTTAATTTAACGTACCATAATAGGGAAACCATATTATTTACTATAGATCCTTATCATGGTAACTTGAATTAAAGTCCTTAACAAGAACCCAGGAAACCACGCATGCAGAAGTGCCGTCAGAAGGAGACAGCTCATGCGGAACCGACGGTTGGGAAGGTGAGGACTTCTTTGCACACATCGACTCCAGCCTGCCACCAGAACCTAGGTAGGGCTTTGGGACATTTTGTATTTTCCCTTATTGGGCTTAAGAGGATCTTATTTACTAATATTTTTCAAAAGCTTAAAAAGCCCCACCTAGGAACTGGCAGCAGTCAAGCTCTTTGCAGCAATGGGAATCTCGGAAGACCGGGTATTCATCAGAAGTGCTCCTGTCGCGCCCACCAACACCTTGAAAATCGAGGATCCGTTCAAGGACTTTTGGGACAATCTGGATAACAACATGTCGCCAGAACTGGTGGCGGCTAACCTCGTGAACGCGGCCCGATTCATAAACGCCTACTGAAAGATGCGAGTAGTGCAAGTGCCAAAGTGCGCTGAACAGCCTGCGTGTAAAGCCGTCAAGTTTTGGCAGCGAACTAAATTTCAAGCCCAACTATTGTTACTATAGTTGCTAGTTGCCCGAGGGCAACTAGTAACTCGGCTTCAGTCCTTCATGGCTTAAGGCCTGGTTCTGAAAGTCTATGAGAAGGTCATGCCACTTGACTGCTGACGGTTGGCTGTCACGTAACTGCTCAAGCTCTTTATGCTGCATGGCGTTGGATGGCATCCGTGCTTCGAGTGTCAGGATAGAATCTCGAGCGTCGGGATAGTTGTTGCACTGACCCCGAACGTCGAGCCCGTCCCATATATACCTTGCCTTAAACCCCAAAGACGCGTTGCCGTAAATCCTATGTCGTACCGGAAGCCCCGCCGTCCTCCTGACGTCTGACGGTTTGTCAGATGCAAGCCCTGCAGCCTGTCATCTCTGAGAACACGTACGCCTAGCATTTCGGGTTTTTGGAGCCTAGGGTCTCAAGTTTGCCAGGGCTTGGGGATTTAACTTAGGGTTTATGGATTTCTCATTGATGCACAGCTTCATGCGCACAGAGTCTGCGGAGCCCTGCGGAGAAAACAGCCCGACTACGAGCACGCAAACCCTAAACCCTAAACCCTAAACCATAAGCCCTAAGCCCTTCAATCCTCCACCCGACAAGTTCAAGCCCTGAATCCTCAAGCCCAACCCCAAAGCCCTTTAGAACAGGCCTAGACTGCTAATCAAGCTCATACGATGTAATTAGTTGTTTACCCCAAGCTGAATCAGATACCCTAAACCCTAACCCTAAACCGTGTTAAGGATACCCTAACCCCGGCCTAACCCCCAAACCGTGTTACTCCAAGCCATGTCAGATCATGTTTTGCAGTGCAGGAGGCGCCCTCGCCTTGCCCGGCAAGGCCCCGTTGCTGAAGAGGGAGATCTCCAAGAAGCCGGAGATCACGCAAGGACTCCAAAATTGTAATAGGGAGACCCCTTTAAAGGGACCTGATTTAGAGGGTCTATGTCCCCAAGGCTCCGGCCTAATCCTAACCCTCACGTTCGGAAATGTAAACCCCCTGACACATAAGCCCCCTGCCTTGATATAGTAGGGATCTGAGTGTTCAGGCCCCCCCCCCCCAAAATTAAGGGGCTTTATGAAGCAGGGGTCTGCGTGACTAAGATTGAGATGCCAGGTTCCAAACACCCAAACAACAGGATTCATCTTCAGAACCCTAAACCTTAAACCTTCATAAACCCTAAACCCTAACAAGAACCCTGATGCAAGGATCGAAAGCTCTGCTCCGAAATTAAACCCCTCTGAGTTCTCCAGACATCCGTAAACCTGAAACCAAAAGAAGCATCCCTCTCCAAAATCCAAAAATCCCAGCAGCCCCCAAAACCCTACAGCCCCGAAAAAGCCCCAAGCCTCGAAGCCCCAAAGCGACGATATGCGACTCGGAGGAGAGCGCGACACCATCTCGAACAAGCTGCAGGCCCGGGGGCGGTTCTGCTTCTGGTTTGGCACCATAGGAGGCGCAAACAGGGTTGCTGAAAGGATTCCTACAAGGGGTACTGTAAGGGTTGGGATTTATGGGTTTTTGGACGTTTAAACAGGACTGTCCCTTGCAGGACCGGGTGGCGCGCAGGAAGCTGGAGGAGGAGAAGGAGAAGGAGCACATCGCAGTGGAGGAGGACCTGGGGACCCGACCTGTCGTCTTTAGTGCTCTTTCCGGGTCCATCTTGGAATCTATCTAATCTACCAATCTATCTATCCATCTATCTTTCTACACACAGAGATGAAGGTCTTATGATGGGCCTTCGATTTCCTTAGTATTTCCTTATAGGACCTGTAACCAAACTAGCAGCAACATCAGATATAGCAAAGACCCTACAACGGCAGCCAGTCAACCGTTTCGCTTGGGGAGTTCCAGCGCTGGATGCTATTCAGATTATGTGCCTACGTGGGACTAGGCCTGAGTTACACGTCTCCCGCCTGCGATCACTCCAAGTGAGGAAGAGATGCAGATCGCCATCGAAGAGCAGCACGGAGCCAACCCCTTCTACACCTATGCGAAGCCAGGTAGGTTTTGGCATAATTTTGGTTGTTGCCTGTCTGGTCTACGAATACTCTTGGAAGCGTTTTAATGGCCAGCCAAGGAATGAGAAGTGTGGTGGTGCCACAACGGCTGACTTCGACTTCCAGATGGACTACCTGCCGAAGGCGCGGGTCTGGGAATCCGTTTAGGATTTAATTTAGGGTGGAGCGTTTTAGGTCTGGGTTTTGGGATCTATCGGTTTTTCTGTTTATAGAGTAAGGAGGTCCCATTCTTTGCAGGGTCCTGCTAGCAAGGGTGAGTAGAAAGGGTGCCAGGTTGATCTGCAGCAGGTTCTCTCTGCTCCGTCCTGTGGCTGATGGAAGCAAGGCTCTGCAGTGCTCTTTCTTTCTTCGCAATACTGCAGCAGTCGCAGTAGTTACAGTTGTTCTCTGTTCCGTCTTGCCTCTGATTCAAGCAAAGCTCTGCAGTGCTCGTTCTCTCTCTGCAATACTGCAGCGGTCCTGGTTACTGCAGCGATCGGAATAGTTGAAATTTTTCTGCTCTGTCTTGCCTCTCATTGAAGCAAAGCTCTGCAGCAAACCGATACTGCAAACTATAGCCTTTTGTTTCAGATCCGGGATCGAGATTCTTATTGAGTTCTGGGGATGGGGTTCTATACTTGAGGGGGCGCGTTTTTGTTGAGTTCCAGCGGTCGAGTTTTATAACTGAGGCGAGGATTGTCAACGTGAGGTCAGCATGAAGAGCTGAGGGTTTAGGGTTGAGGGTTCAGGCCACGCTGCATTGCTGGCAGGACTGCTTTGCCTTTGGCTTCGTGGAGCCCATCTCTGTTGAAGGCCAGAAAGGATTCCTTCAGATCGACAAGAGGAGCTTCGTCATAGTTGGGTCACATTTTGAATTTTATGGGTACTTACACCCAATAAGGAATAGAAAGTCTAATTTTTGAATACTATTTATCCCGAGCATGAACAAGAGGAGCTTCGTGCAGTGCACCAAAATGCAGCTCCAGCCGAACAGCGGCTCCAGCAACAAACTCAACACCTACGGGCTCACTCTGTCCTTCTGCTGCCCCAGCCTACCCCAAAGTGAGCCCGGGGGTGGTGCCGTCTCCGCCGCGCGCATCAACATCCACTACGCGATTGCCGACATCTACTTCGTGTATGCCGGTAAGGAGACAGGGGACCAGAAAGAAGCAGCCCCAAGATCTGAGGGCCCTCCCATCGAAAGGCTCCAAAGGTGGGGTGAAGATAGGTGGGATGATCCCCAATGAAGAGCCCATGTATAAGGGATCCTTCATCCTACCCAGCTTCATCCCACCTTTTGAGGCCCCTGATACCCTAAACCCTAAACCCTAAACTCTAAATCCTAACCCCTAAACCCTAAATCCTAAACCCCAAAACCCTAACCCCAAAACCCTCAACCCTAAGCCCTAAAGTCCTAAACCCCTAAACCCCTAAACCCTAACAGGAGAAAGGGGACCAGAAGCAGCACACGCACGAGTTCAAGCTGGAGCCCGGAGAGCACATCACCGAGATCCAGACGCGCTATGTCCCCGACGTGGGGATCCTTGGCTCTCTTTAAGGAACTTGAGAAGGGATCTATAAAGTGTTCCTTTAAAGGGATGTATAGGGGTTCCTTTAAAGGGTTTAGGGGTTCCTTTACAGGGATCTATAAGGGTTCCTTTAAAGGGATCCATAGGGGGTTCCTTTAAGGGATCTTAAAAGAGCGCCTTTAAGGGAGCTATAAGGGTTCTTGCTTGAGGAACTTAATCTAAGTTACCATAATAGGGACCTATAGTAAATAATATGATCTTAGGAATTATGTGTGTGACTTTTAGTATAGTAAAACTTAAGGGGGTTAGTAGGAATATAATGTTTATTCTGCTTCCAAGGGCAGCTAAGGATCTACAGCGTGATCTTCAAAACGACCCAGGGTCGGAGCTCTGAGGCCTTCGAGGGCGACGAGATGGAGTACATGGATCCTGACGACATGACGCTGGGTTCTTGTTAAGGGGTTTAGGGTTTAGGAGTTTGGAGTTTAGGGTTTAGGAGTTTAGGGTTTAGGGTGTGCGGTTTAGGGTTTTTAAGTTACCATAATACGGAAACCATGTTATTTACTATACTATAGATCCCAAGAACAACCCAGGAAGAGGCAGAACTTCCAAGCGGGGCGGGGGAACATGATCGCGGCGGTGAAGACGAAGATCACGGATGGAGTGGTCGGCATCACGGGCATCACCAAGAAGCCGGTGAACCAAAGTGGGAAGACGGAGACGCCCTCGGATCGCTTGACTTTGGTCTCCCTAAGCAGGGCCCCTGGGGATGCAGACACTGGGCTTTGGAGTACCCTACTTTCATACCTTTTTTTTGTGGGGAACTTGTTACTTAAAGGGAACCATTCTGAAATAAAAGTCTATGCAATTTTGGGGGCCTGTTACTTAAAGGGAACCATTATGAAATAAGAGTCTATACTTTTTTCTCCCTGGTTACTTCAAAGCCCAGGATACGTATGCAGATGTGGTGGGCACCCAGGGGGTCACCCAGAGTGGACAGGAGATGGAGGCTTGTGTCGGCTGCGAGATCTTCGTGTGGAAGGATGGGTTCTTGTTAAGGGATCTGTTCGATTTTAGCACAATAGGGATCCACTGTAAATAGCATGGTTTCCTCATTTTGGTAACTTAAAGTAGAAGTTTCTTACCATGAGAACTTGAACTTACAGTTTCTTGTTATGATAACTTAGATTGAATGGCATATTGACTTAAACTCAGCTAGAGTAGAAGCCCAAAAGTTGGAAACCTCATAGCCTCAACCCTTAAGAGTAATGTATTGGGCATCCCAGCACTATTTGGCCTTAATCCGGTTTCCAACTTCATGGAGTTTACTGTAAACCTTCAACTCTAAACCTTCAACCCAAAGCCTGTATTCTTTCATCAGAGCCCAGAAGCCTTAAACCCTAAACCCTCAACCCTAAACCCCAAATTCCTCAACCGGAGCCCTTGAAGGATGCCCTAAACCCTAAGCCCTAGAGATCCCTTATAGATCCCTTCAAGGAGCCCTTAAAGGATCCCTTCACCGGTGCCCCGAAGGATGGGAAACCCTAAACCTCCAACCCCCAACCCTAAATCCTAAATCCTACACCCTACTTGGAGGCCCTTGAGACTTAGTAAGTAGGGTTAGTAAGGTAGGTTATGGGGGATTATAATAGGGTTTCTAAGGTAGACTTACTAAGTCAAAAGGGCCTCCAAGTAAACCCATTCCGAAGGACGGGACCATCGCCCCGGACGGTTTCCAGGCCCCAGAGCAACGGCTGCCCACCGTGGACGATTCGGTGCTGCAGGGCCGCTGGGAGACTGGGCTCTTGTGAAGGGGTTTGGGGTTTAAGGGTTTAGGGTTTCGGGGTTTCGGGTTTAGGGTTCGGGTTTAGAGTTTAGGGTTAGGGTTAAGGGTGTAGGGTTTGGGGTTTAGGGTTTAGGTGCAGGGTTTAGGGTTTAGGTTTAGGGTCTGGGGGGGGCCGGGGTTCTCGTGAAGGAGTCTGTATTTCAAGCTATCCGAAAGAAGGGAATTTTCGTATTATGGGAGTTTCGTTGAATTTAAGCTTACCCTAAGAAGGACACCCAAATGATTTTACTATAGATCCCTTGTACCATACTACGGAAACTCTACATTATTCACTATATAGATCCCCAGTAGAAGGTAGCTTAGGTTTTCTAAGCCCCTCAAAAAGCCTAAACCCTAAACCCTAAATCCTAAACCCTAAACCCTAAACCCTAAAGAGAGCCCAGGAGATCACCTTTGAGGGTGATGCTCCCCCGGGGGCCGAGGGCTACGTGTGGCAGGTGACTTTGTCTGTGGACGCCGCGGGAAGCTGGGCTTTGGAGTACCATACTTTAATACTTTTTTCTTAAAGGAACCATTATGAAATAAACGTTTATACTTTTTCTCCCTGGTTACTTAAAAGCCCAGGAAGGATCCAGGGCGACGGCATCCCGCACAAGCGCAAGAAGCAGATCGTCCACCGGAATCTAAGCCGGGTTCGGTCTTTTAAGGAACTTATATTCTAAGCTGCCATCCTAGGGATCAAATCCAAGCCCTAAGCCCTAAATCCTGAAGCCAAGTAGTAGGGTTTCCTTTCTGATAGCTTAAATCTCATTCCTCTCTGCGAACTCAGGAAGGCCAGCGTGCCGGAGGCCCCTGTGCAAGCGGAGAAGCCGGAGATTGAGCTGACGATGGAAGAGAAGATCGAGCTTCCGGACGGTGTAGGGCTTGGGGAGTGGCATGGTGGGGTTTTGAGCATCGGAGTATAGATCCTAAATCCTAAACCCTATGATTCAGGACGATGACGAGGACCCAGACCTCATGGCGGAGATGGAGCGCGAGCAGCGCGACATTCGGCGCGAGGAGGAGGGCACGGACGGCGAGGAATCGGACATGTCCGAGGGGGCTCCGAGGAAGCCCCGGCGGAAGAAAGCCTACAGCGAGAGCTCCGAGGAGGAGGCAGCCGGGTTTTTGTTGAGGAGCTTTATTCAAGTTATCCTAAGAAGAAAACGACATAATTTACGATCGATCCGGTTTATGGTAGCTGAAGCGGAATTCGTTGAGAAAGAAGCCCAGGAAGCCTACAACGAAGACGGCGAGAGCGAACACGAAGACAGGGAGGTGAACCGGGACACGCTGAGCGAAGCGATCCTGCCTATGTACGATGCGACGATGGAGATCCTTGAGATCCTCGAGACTTGGGCCTTTAGTAGGGAGGGTTACCCTAAACCCTAAACCCCTAAACCCCTAAACCCCTAAAGCCCTAAACCCCTAAAGCCCTAAACCCCTAAACCCCTAAGCCCCTAAGCCCCTAAGCCCCTAAACCCCCTAAACCCCTAACTAAGCCCCTAACCCCTAAACCTTAAATCCTGAACCCTACGGTAAACCTTAAACCATGACGGCTCGACCAGCCACAGACTTATCCTAAACGCCTCTGAACGCATGTCGCGGGTCATGCACGGAAGCCGTCCGTAATATTCTGTGGGTCTTGTGATAGGGACAATAGGTACCATAATGGTGAGTTTCAGCTGCATGCCCCGTTGCTCCCACAAGGTAATGTAGGAACCTGATTAAGAAACCCAGGGCCTTAACCCCAAAATAGTAGGATTCATAAAAGGAACCCTAATAAAGGCCCAAGGTTTCTTAATCAGGTTCCTACATTAAACCCCTCAAAACCCTCATAGTACCCTTATAGTACCCTTTAAAGGAACCCTTATAGACCCCTTTTAACGGAACCCTAAGGTTCCTACATTACCTCTCAAGATACTTGAGCAGGGAGAGCCCTAAACTCGCGTAAATTTGAAGTAAAGCCCTAAGAGCCCAACGCCAAGCCCTCAACCTTAAAGCCTAAACCCCGGACCCTGAACCCTAAACCCTAAACCCTAAACCCCAAACCCTACACCCCCCGAAGCCCCCCATGAGGGCCCCTAGCACCGAGGAGAACTACAACGGGGACCTGGGCCAGGTTTTGCGAGGTTACAAGAAGATGTTCCAGTGCTTCAAGGAGTGGAAGGTTTAGGGTGTTTGAATAACATCTTACATCTTTAGGGGTGCGGGGGTTTAGGGCGGCTTTTGGGTAACATCTTACATCTTTAGGGGTGTTGGGGTTTAGGGTTTGGGTTTCAGGGTTTTAAACGAAGATGGTCCAATGCTTCAAGGAGTGTAGGGTTTAGGGTGTCGGGGTTCAGGGTTTTTGGCTAACATCTTACATTTTTAGGGATGTGCTTGTAGGAGTGGAAGGTTTAGGGTGTTTGAAGAACGTCTTACATGTTTAGGGGTGTAGGTGTTTAGGGTTTTTGGGCAACAGTTTACATTTTTTGGGATGTAGGGGTTTAGGTTTGAGGGGGTTTAACGAAGATGTTCCAATACCTCAAGGAGTGGAAGGTTTAGGGTGTAGAGGTTTAGGGTTTTTGGGTAACATCTTACATTTTTAAGGATGGGCTTCTAGGAGTTTAGGGTTTAGGGTTTTTGGGGAACGTTTTATAGTTTTAGGGGTGTAGGGGTTTAGAGTTTAGGGTTTAGGGAGTTTAGGGGTTTAAAGCGGATGTTCCAATGCTTCAAGGTTCTGAAGAAGTCTGGATTTCGGGTTTAGGGTTTCGGGGTTTCGGGGTTTGGGGTGTAGGGCTTTGGGCTTGGGGTGCAGGGTGTAGGCAACCCCAAATCCTTGACATGTGGGTGATTCGATAATATAGGGGCCTCAATACTTACCTATACAATTTTGGGGGTTTCCTTCTTCTAATCATAGTATAATGGGCCCCAAAACCCACTTCTAATTATTAAGGCCCCCTAGATTAAGCCCCCATAATACCCTTATAGTAACCCTAATTGGACCCATTTTAAGAGCCCCTTTAAAGGAATCCTATTCTAATCATTACGGCCCCTTTTTTTAGGCTCATTGAAAAGTCTCAGGGACTGGGGCCCGGAGCTCTTTCTGGGTTTTAACTTAAGTTTAGGGTTTAGGGTTTTGGGGTTCAGGGTTTTGGGTTTGGGTTTAGAGTTTAGGGTTTAGGGTTTTGGGGTTTAAGCCCTAAAGCCACCCTAAACCCTACACTGCTTGAAGCATCGGAGCATCTTCGTCTAAACCCCTGAAACCCTGAAACCCCTACACCCCTAAAGAGGTAAGATGTTACCGAAAAACCGCCCTGAACCCCCACGCGGGGCTAGGGTTCAGAGTGTGGGTTTGGGGTTTCGTGAGCTTCGGCCCTGACGCGCCAAGTTTGGACTCCGGTTTCAGAGTTAGGTTTAAGGGTTCGGGTTTAGGGTTTAGGGCTTCGGGTTTAGGGATTTTGGGGTTTTGATGTAGGAACCTTAGGGTTCTATAAGGCTTCCTTGAAAGGGTACTATAAGGGTACTATGAGGGTTTTGAGGGGTTTAATGTAGGAACCTGATTACGAAACCTTGGGCCTTTATTAAATTAGGGTTCTTTATATGAATCATACTATTTGGGGGTTATAGGCCCGGGGTGTCTTAATCAGGTTCCTACATTACACCTCACACGCACAAACCTCAAACCCCTAAACCCTACCAAAACACCCATCAAATCGTGTAAAGGCCTTTGGTTTTAGAGCCCCTTGCTCCTAAACCCCTAAAGCCCCTGAAAACCTTTAAGGCCTAGGGTTTCGGGCTTTAATTGAGGGCCCATAGCTGCCATGCCCCGGGGATCCTCCTGCTTCTGGGAGGGAGTTTAGGGTTTAGGGTTCAAGGATTAGGGTTTAGGGATTAGGGTTTAGGGACTAGGGTTTAGGGTTTGCGGATTGGGGACTAGGGTTTAAGGTTTTGGGATTAGGGACCAGGGTTTAGGGATTAGGGTTTAGGGATTAAGGGGCTGAAACGACAAAGGGCCCAACCGCGAGCTCTGAAAACCTTTGGGCGGAGGGACAAGGGCCAACTGCTCAGCCGAAGCCCTAGACCCTTACGTCCTAAGCTCATTGCCCTAAACGCTACAGGAGTCTCATTGAAAGAAGCTCTATAAAAGCCTGTTCTCAACCTTAGGGGTTTAGAGGCTCTAAACTCTAAACCCCCAAACCCTAAAACCTATGTGCCCTATGCCAGGACATGAAAAAGCACAAGAAGCTCCGACGAGAGTTCGAGAATTGTGGCCTCGAGAACAAGTTTGAGAAGGCATCATGGCTGGTTGACGGGGTTCAGAGTTTCTGGGATTCTGCACGGGTTCTACAGTGCATTGCAGGGTTTAGGGTTTAGGGGAGTTCCTTTAGGGTTTTTTGAGGGCTTCTTTAAGGGTTTGGCTTTAGGAGTGTAGGACTTTAATGTGAGCATCAGGATAGTCATTATATCCCCGGTATGAGTATACGATAAACTGAGGTTGTATAAGCGCCTAAAGAATTCCAACACCAGTACTATTTTGGGGGTTCCTGCTTGTAGTTGTAGTATAATATGCCCCACAACCCTATTCTAATTATTAAGGCCCCTATATTACATACGCCATGTTTCCAGGTTGCACAGGTTGTATAGTGCGTTTTCGGGATTTTAGGGTTTAGGGTTTAGGGTGACTTCCTTTAGGGGCGTTCCTTTGAAGGATTATATGCTGTTCATTCAAGGCCTCCACACTGCAGGTTGAAGTCTCGGGATTTCACCCCACGCCCAACACCCAAACTGGGTTGCTGTTGGCGAACTACAATCTAAGTTACCATAATGGGGATATGTGAGTGGTTGTCAAAATTATGGTCCCTTTTTGGGTCCCTAATATAGTACGGCACCTAATATTTAGGGTACCCAAAAAGGGACCATAATTTGACAACCACCCATGTAGCAATTAAACCCTAAACCCTAAAAGGAGGTCCTTAACAGCAACCCAGCGAACCCATCTGCGGAGCGCAGCTCTTTATTCCCAAACGGGTTAATGTAGGGGGCCTTAATAATTTTAGAATAGGGTTTTGGGGCCCAATATACTATAGATATTATAGGGAAATATAAGGAGCCCCCAAAATGGTATTGGCATTAATCTAGGCCTCTGTAGTAGGTCGGAAAACTCAGATCAGATCCGACAGAAAACCGGAAAAGACCGCTACAAGTGCACTACAGCATGATTACTACTAACTACTGAGAGGCACTCAACCCCAGAAGGATCGTTTTCTTCGGTAAGCGCTTTCGCCTACTGGCTTGTCGTACCTTGAGCCAAAATGGCTAAACAGAGAGGCGCACGAGCTCCTTGAAGAGCATGGCATCGAGGGGGAACTCGAAGATTTCTTTGAGGAGCTCTACGGCGGCGATTCCGACACTGAGAGCGGTCAGAGTTTAGGGTTTAGAGTTTTAGAGGACCTTTAAGTTCGAGCTTTTGGGGTTTGGGGACGTACATATATATATATATATATATGTATATACACATATATATGGTCTTAGGGTTTAGCATTCTAGAGTGTTTTGGGTGGGGCTGCAGTGTTTAGGTTTCTTTGGGATTCGAAACTCGAGATTTCGGGCTTCAGAAGCCCGAAAGCAGCGGAAGAAGAAACGTTGTAATTGTAGCAGTAGCAGTAGCAGCAGCAGCAGCAGGAGTAGTAGTAGTAGTAGCAGTAGAGTAGTAGCTGCAGTAGTAGTCGTAGTAGTAGTAGTAGTAGTAGTAGAGGTAGAGTAATAGTAGCAGTAGCAGCCGCAGTAGTAGCAGCAGTAGTAGCCGCAGTAGTAGTCGTAGTAGTAGTAGTAGCAGCAGCAGCAGTAGCAGCAGCAGTAGCAGCATGATGCGCATGAAGGATGTGGTGATGCTGATGGTGCGATGAGGATGATGATTGCTGCTAGTGTTGTCAGGGCTACAAGTACTTCCCCTGTGCCGCGATGACCAACACGGGGAAGAATTCGAGAATTTATTCCGAAACCCCAGGCCCTAAACCCGAAAGCCCTATACTATAGGGCTCTGGGGTTTAAGGGTTCAGGGTTTAGGGTCTAGGGCCTATAGCTAAAGCCTACTTGGCCTTCCACCAAGGAGTACGACAGCGAGAGTGACTACGGCTCCGATTCCGATGCCGAACAGAAGGCGACAGACTGCTTTGCCATTGGGGGCTTCATCTGTACGGGTTTAAAGGGTTTAAGAGTTCCTTTAAAAGGGATCTATAAGTGTTCCTTTGAAGGGATCTATTGGGTTCTTTAGGGGTCTACAGAGGTTTAGGGTTTAGGGTTTAAGGGTTTAAGGGCTTCAGGGTTTAGGGTTTAAGGCTTTCAACAGGGGTTAGGGTTTTCTGGAGGGTTTCATAGTTTTACAGGGGGCGCTGGGGCTGCTGGGTTTTAAACAGGCTTTAGAGGTGTGGCGTTGAGGTTTGAGGCTTTCAAGAGGATACTTTAGGGTTTGGGTTTAGGGTTTGGGTTTAGGGTTTAGGGTTTAGGGTTTAGGGTTTAGGGTTGAGGGTTTAGGGTTTAGGGTTTAGGGTTTAGGGCGAACAAATGCAGTACCGATCCGAAGCAGCCCCGGTATAGCTGGACGTACTCGTAATGTAGTGCGAAGGACTGACAACCTGTGCATCAGCACAACACTTCTTAATTCCCAAATTCCCTAAACTCCTCAACTCAAATCCCTAGACCCCCAATCCTAAACAAGTCTAAATGCCTAGTCTAGCCCAGAAACCCGGTTTGAGGGAGCCTCAGAGATGCCAATACCCCATGATCAAGGGTCGCTTTTGAAACGATCCCCCGTGCTTGTGAAATCGAGCGTCTATTCCTTAGGGATTGCAGAGAAGTTGAAGCAGGGATGAAAGATGGCTTTCGCCGGGGTTACCTGTAGTTTACCTTTATGTTCCTGAGTTTTTAACTCACATAAAATTAGGGCCTAAATTATTGCCAGTGCTATTTTGGTGGTAAGTGTAATAGAGAGGTCTCAAGATGGTTTCCCCTTGCAGCGCCTATAGTTATCGTATACACTGCCCCAAAACCCTATTCCAATTGTTGATACCCTTGTATTACCTTCATTGCTCCACTTCTTCAGACATTGGTCGGTGCGTCCCAGCCTTCGAACAGAAGCCAGGTTGAGGAGAAGCCGAAGAAGGAAGAGAAGAAGGCGGTTACCAGGCGGCATTTTGGGTTTAGAGTTCGAGGATTTACGGGTTGAGGACGTGCTTGGGGCCGTAGGCACTTTGGGAAGTTTCTGAACCCTAAACCCTAAACTCTAAACTTCCCTTATGTTCCGGCAGGGGTATCTATTCCCAAACAGTGTCGGGGGCCCTTGAGCTACAACCCAATGTTTCATACGTTCTTGATCTGCAGCCCAGGTTCGAATCATCTCCTTGAGAAGCGAGGCCGGATGCAGCAGACTTTCTTCCAGTCATCACTAGTATACGATTCTAGGGCTAGTAGTAGTAGTAGGTGTAGTTGTTGTCATAGCCGCAGTCGTAGTAGTAGTCGTCGTTGTCTGTCGTAGTAGGTAGTACTGCTGCTGCTACTACTACTACTACTACCACCACCACTACTACTACGACGACGACGAAAGCGACGACTGCTAATACTACTAGTGCTTGCGGCTGACCGCTTTTGCACTTCACCAGGGAAAGCTTGTGGGACGGCAAGTAAAACTGGACATGTTCGGGGAGCAGAAGAAGTCCTCTGCACAGAAGAAGGAGGCGTGGGGGCCTCAGGCGCACTTTGTGCGACTGTGCGAATTTGGTCTCTCTGGGCAAACTCGGAGGTCATGGTTTTCGGGTGTAACTGAGGGTTTCGTTAGATCGGAGCCTTCAGCCCCTTGGAGGAATGTCGTGGGAAGGCGTCATAGCATCAGTCTGTTGTCTCGCAGCAGATGGGCACGAGGAAAAAATCCTACACCCTAAAAGCTGTTTAGCAAGCAAAACCCGCTTAGCAAGGTTCGACGAGGACGAGGAAGAAGAGGAAGAGCAACCCTCAACAGTCCAGTTCTGCCGGTGCCTTACACTGTTGGTTTTTCCAGTGTGCTGAGTGGTAGTACGGGTACTCCTTTCGTGACAATCAGCATGGTGTAAATTTTTTGCGGCATTTAGTGCCGCCTTGGTGCTCTTGCTGTGACTACCATGTTTCTGCTCCACTCTTACAGAGTGTTTTTATTGCCAAAAGACTGCCATGAATAGTATTACGACTGGTCCTGCAATATTATATGACCGTGCCGCTGTGATGCTACTTGCTGTTCCCTTATCTTTGTTTGATTCTTTTCAGACACTGAGCTTTGTTTCTGAAGCTTTCATTGCTGCTGCCAGCTACATGGCGACGATAAGACGCTGATGAATCTTAGTACCGTTACTGCTACCACTATTGCTAGTGCAACTACCACTACAACCACTACTTCTATCACGCGGCAACCACGTTCACGACCACGACGACGACTACGACTTGGACCACCTGCTAACGCCACTGCCACTACCACTCTTGCTACCGCTGCCGCTACGGCTATCACTGCCACCTCCCACTCCCACCGCTACTCCCACTACCGCTACCGCTACTGCTACCAGTGCCACGAGTTACTGCCACTACAACACGACGACCACGACGACTCGTACTCGTACTCGTACTCCGACTCCGACTCCGACTCCTACTCCTACCCCTACTCCTACTCCTACTACTGCTCCTACCCTACTCCTATCCTACTCCTCCTCCTACTCCTACTCCTACTCCTCCTGCTCCCACTCCCACTCCCACTCCCACTCCCACTCCCACTCCCACTCCCACCCCCACCCCCACCCCCACTCCCGC
>BGNK01000928.1:35835-94356 GCA_003297005.1 Symbiodinium sp. clade A Y106
CGCTCCCGCTCCGGCTCCCGCTCCCGCTCCCGCTCCCGCTCCCGCTCCCGCTCCCACTCCTCCTACTGGTTCCGGTACTCCTACTCCAATCACGGTGCTACCGTATTGCTACTGCTGCCGCTAATGTTTCGGACTCTTACTGCTACACCTCTAAAGTCAATAACTCACAGCGCAAGCAGCCCGGCAAGTAAACACCGAACCATGTAAACCCCCGAAGCCCTCATCTGCCAGCATCACTCCAGGCTTTGATGGTGCCGTGACGGACGAAAGTGCAGCTCAGCAGCATATCAGGCCTCCAGGCTTTCAGGAGAACCATCCGAACCTGTGGGTTTTAGGCAAAGACAAGGCTTTTCCACTGAAGCCGCGAAGCTTTATGCAAGGAGCGACTTGCCCTAAATCCTAAACCCTAAACCCTAAACCCACTGGAAGCGAAGATTGCACCATCGCTTCGGCAAGTTTCTGTTCTCAAGCCTGACTGAGCTGAAACTGGGTTCTGGTTAAGGGATTTAATTTAAGTTACCATAATAAGGAAACCATATTATTTACTATAGATTCCTATCATGGTAACTTACGTTCTTGAACAGGAGCCCATGAGACCGATATTCTTCAGATAATAGCTAGGACAAGCTGGTCTGACTCTAGCCTCGACCTTTCAAAGGTTTCTGTCTAAGCTTCAAAATTTTTATTAGAAAAGACGGCCCATACCTGAATGTCAACTCGCGCAGTTTATTGTACGGCTTTGAGAAAAAAGGGGCCCTACTACGTAACTTGAAGGACCCTTATATAAATACAGGGTGGACCTAAGTTGAGCCTTTCTTGACCCGCACCAGGACACCACAGCCGTTCTGAAGGGCGAGTGGCGTGCAGCGAACCCTGTGGAGGAGGAGCTCTGGTTTTACCGAAAAGTGCAGTGACCTGTTTCGAGTTTAGGGGTTTAGGGTTTAGGGTGGAGGGTGGCTACGGGTGGTTTGGGTCTGGCGGACAGAGAACCAACAGAAAAAGGGTGCATAATGATGTAGTTACTGGGGCTGCGTCGGGCCGGGTTTCAGGATTTCAGAGATCTATGTGTCATGTAGGACCGACACTGGGCCTACACAATTCCATCGGTTTGTTTCGAGAGGCAGAGCGATGCAAATCGCTCATAGAGCCCTTTTTTGACACCTTCGTAAAGCCCTTGCAAAGCCTGGGAAGAGCATGCCTTCCCGACCAGTATCTTTCGCATCGTTGTGGGAGTTTCCGAAAATTAGGGGTACCTTATTCTTGGGGTCTTTAAAAAAGGATCCTACTATTTAGGGTACTACACTAGGGTCCCCTATTTTCGGAAACTCCCTTTTAGGCTCGAGACAAGAAGCACCCTGAACCCTAAAGCAGGCTTTTCAAGCTCCGGTTTGTCATGTGAGGCCAAGACAGTGGAAAACACAAACTTAAGAACAGGCGTAAGAAGTTTCAGCCCAAGAGCCCTTCAGGCTAAACCCCAATTTCTATTCCCGAAATCCCACAGAGCCCTTATAGTAGCTGGATCTTATGGTGACCTGTAAAGAACCCTTGAAAGAATTTCTACTTATGCCCCCGAGCATGAAACTGACGGGGGGCATTTGGTGGGAGGAGCTGCCAGCCGACACGAAACCACCGGCCACGGCTTCCTGACTTGCTTTCGGGTTTGGAGGAAGGTTTGGGGTTTGACATGTTTTCCGGTTTTCAGGTACGTATACAAACACATAAACATATGTTTATAACACTCATGTACATCATATGTGTGTATATTATATATATACACATACATGAATATGTTCACACACACGTTTACACAAGTACACACATAGTTACTCACACATAGGTATGTATATTTGCTATCTGTATCTGTTCATTTATTCACTTGTTTGTTCAATTCTGTGTGCGCATATATGCACACACGCACATATACAGACTGCAGTCGATATTGTCAGTATCTATTACCCAATACTACCCCGAGACGATCCGGAACGTGCAAGCGTGCTTTTTGTTTTTGTGCTTTCGTGGAGGCTTGGGAGTGCTTTGTAGGGTTGGAGAGTAATGCTCCAACGTTCGTGGTTCATGCAAGCGGCATTTGCACGGCAGGCATAAAACTCAAGGATATTCTGCTCGATAGTTCAAAAGATATACTTCTAGGGTATAGGGTTTAGGGTTTAGGGTTTCTTAAAAAGCCCAAACCCCTAAACACCCTTACAAGGTTTAGGGATTAGGGCTTGGGGTTATTTGGGGGTTTAGGGTTCAGGGCCTAGGGTTTCTTAAAAAAGGGACCAAGCTGAGCTGAGGAGGGTCGCTGGACGGCCACCCGCGTAGTGGACGAGTCCGCTCGCCTGGCAGGTCTCTGGCGCGTGTCTGGGCCATGGTTAACGTATTATAGGGCCTTAAAATTTGAATAGGGTTCCCTTTAAAGGGGTCTATAAAGGCTACTGTAAGGGCTATTATAAGGATTAATCATTAAGACCCTTATAATAGCCCCTCGATTCACAAAACCCTTACTATGGCACCTCTGATTCAGATGACAAGGCGCGCCTCTTGTGTACTTTAAGTCGCTGCTATTTAAACTGAGGGGCTGCTAAAGCGATTTGTGTATAGTTATGGTAGCTTATCAGTTCCTTCACAAGAACCCAGGTGTCCGTGGGTCTGCAGGACGGCGCGCAGGCACCACGTTTTGCTTTGGGGTTGAGGGTTTAGGTTTCTAAGGTTTACGGTTTAGGGTTTACAAGCCTAAGACTTCGGGGAAGATGTTTGTGGCTCTGGAGTGAGGTGATGTCTGGTGTTGGGGGGGTTTGGGCGCGTTTTTGGTAGAGAGCTTGAACTTCAAGGCTTGGGGGTGTCAGTGTGGACGTGGGAAAGCTGCACAAGTCACAGCACGTTGACGACTAAACCCCTAAATGCTCAAACCTGAACCCGAACCCTGGCCTGCCTGTGCTTGCACCCTGCGGTTGAGACACAACAATCGCCCATCACCACTGCCTTCAGCATCTTCATCACTTGGCATCATCCTTGTCGTCACTGGTCATGAGTAATGTCTTCCTTCGGTTCGCACGTTGACTTTCATAGTTGGTTTTCTGATGCGCAGGCCTATGCCTACACCATGTGGCTGACGGCGCGGAGCCCTGTGAAGCCCTGCCATGAGAGGCCCTTTTTCGTGAGTCGTAGTGATCGTTTCTTCGATTCTTTGAGGTCCATTTCGCGGTCGAGTCGCGGTCGGGTGCCGTTCACGGCGCCTTGCTGGAAGGTCGGGTGGGTTACTGCTATGTGGGCTGCTAAGGTTGCGAAGGATCCGCTTTTCCGCAGCAGTGAAGTAAGGTGGAAAAATTTGATCCACGGCCAGACCCGATGGAAGTGCTACGCATCTCACTCGTAGCTTTTGACTTTTTCGTTGCTGTGTTTACTTCAGCAGGTTGTTCAAAAGACTCCCAGAACAAGAAGGACAGGAAGACATGGTCAGCAGCGCAAAGCTACTTACCCCGTTTGCTTCTCCAAGACCCCAGGGAGAGTGAAGTGAATTAGACAAATCTTCGAACCTACATCCTAAACCCAAAAGCCCTAGACCCTACGCTCTCTCTACGATTGACCGAGGCTTCTAAAACGAGGGCCAACCCACAACCTCCGAAGCCCCATAGATACCTGAGAAGCCCACCACCCTGAATCTAAGGTTGAAGCTATGGGCCCCCTAGTCTGGGCCCTTAGCCCTTTTAAGGGACCTTAAAGGGGTTTAGGGGTTTAGGGTTTCGGGTTTAGGGTTTAGGGTTTAGGGTACAAGTAGGGTATATATTAGGTATATAAGGATCCCAGGCTTAAGGGCCCATACTAGGGGCCCATGGGTTCATCCTAAGACTGAATACTTAAGCTGTCGGGCCCTCGGGGGGTTTATTGTTTTGGGGTTCGGGGTTTAGGTTTTAGTGTTTCGAACCCTAAGCCCTGAACCCTGAATCCGTAAATCCTCGGGTCTGGCGCTACTATAGGCCCCTATGTTATCATTATAGTACCCTTATAGATCCCTTATAGTAGCCCTTATAGACCCCTTTAACGGGAACCCTATTCTAATTATTAAGGCCCCTATATTAACTTGCATCGGGGAGGCCCCGAACTGGAGAATGGAAGCACCGACGGGGGCCCGAAGGCAGGTCACTTCTTCGGATTGGAGTGGAGGGTGTAGGGTTTAGGGTTTGGGGTGAAGGGTTTAGGGTTTAGGTTAACAAACCCTGGGCACTAAACCCTAACACCTAAACCCTCCAGACTAAACCCGAATCTTCTGAGCCCTAAACCCTAAACCCTTGAACTTGAACCGGTTCGGTTTTTGTTTCTCTCTCTCTCTCTCCCTCCTAAGGTTTATAGGGCTCGAAGCTCAAAGCTGCACGGCCTCCCAGCTCACAATCCGTTTCATTGGAAGTCATAGTGGGCTTGACTGGCAAGTTGTCGTTAGTCTAAGAATTTTGAAATTTCTACTCAAGCTGCAAACTCCAAACAATAGTTTGGAACTGCAAACCCGAAGCCCAAACCTGAAACCCTCTACCCTACACCCCGAAGCCCTATTACATACTCTCGGTTCCCAATATGGTAACTTAACTTAATTCCTGGGCTTAGGAGTACCATACTTTAATACTTTTTTCTTAAAGGAACCATTATGAAATAAAGGTTTATACTTTTTCTCTGGTTACTTAAAAGCCCAGTTAACTTAAACCCTAAACCCTAAACCCTAAACTCTAAACCCTAAACCCTAAACCCTAAAGGTCAGCAAGGCCCTTGTCGAAGGCTCCCTGAAGAGCCGCTCCCTGCGGCTCCAGGCGCCTGCTCAGTTTTTGGGGTGGTCTTAGGAGTTTAGGAGTTTAGGGTTTAGGGTTTAAGGGTTTAGGGTTTAGGGTTTAGGATTTAAGGGTTTAGGGTTTGTTTTTTGGTTTGTTTTTTTTGTGTTTAGGTGTGGCGAGGGCTCAGGGTTTAGAGTTTAGTAGATTCATTTCATCACAGGCTCACTTAACATCTTGGGCTTTTGGAGATGAAGACTTCTACAGCCCAAGCCTCCATGCGCCTCCCATTAAGATACAGCAAGCAAGCTTCCCCCAAAGGGATTTATATACTACTGAGAGGCCCAGGAGACTTAGTAAGTAGGGAGGTTTTAAGTACTGTAAATGGCGGTACCCCAATTATAACCCTAGTTACAACCCTAAACCGATCGCAAGGATGTCCTCGGAATCGTAAATCATCATGCCCAACAGCCCTGAACCCAGAACCCAAATTCCTAAACCCTCAGCCTTAAACTCTGAACCCCAAAAGCCCCAAAGCCTCAACCCTACTTCCTAAACCCCAGACTCAAGCCCCGAGCCTCGGATCTGAAGGCCGAAACCACCCTAAAGCCCAAACCTAAGCCCCTCAGCCCTAAACTCTAAACCATGAAGCCTAAACTCTAAACTTCTAAACCCTAACCCCCCAAAAAAACCTTAAACCCTAAACCCCTAAACCCCTAAACCATGAATCCTGAACTCAGAGAAAGGAGCCGGCCGTAGAGTCCTGATTGCCTTTTTTCTGAGACCTCTAGGCCCCTTTGGGGTTCAGGGGTTTAGGGGTTTAGGGGTTTAGGGGTTTAGGGGTTTAGGGGTTTAGGGTTTAGGGGTTTAGGGTTTAGGGTTTTAACCCTCGGCAGGTCAACGGCTGGAAGGGCCGCGCTATGCTGGAGGGTCAGCTCGATCGCCGCGGCGGCGCTGTGGCCACGATCACAGGTTCCGGGGGATCTGAGGGGAGCGAGGAAGATTCCGGTGGATTCCGTTGTTGACGGGTCAGGTCAGTGTTTAAAGAAAGAGGGGTTGTCGGGTTTTTGTAGAGGTTTGTGGGGTTTGCGTAAACAAAGTGCACGGATCCCGAAAACCCACAACATCGAAGCCCAAATTTGAAACAATTGGTTCAGGACCCAAGACGCTGAAATGAAGCCAACTCCAAGCAACACGCGAAATCCTAGGCCTAGGGATTGGGCTTTAGGGCTTCAGTGTGCGCGCCAAAACAGCTCCAATCTGGGAGGCTTTTGGTGGTCCCTCGATGCCAATGAGATTTCAGGGACCTGGTCTGCGACCCGAGTCGATGCTACTGCCGCTGAGCTGCAGGGTGTGTTCTGACGTAGGGGTGGGAATAATTACTATCAGCATCAATAGCATAATCTTGGTTTCCTTACCCTAGTTCTAACAAAGGGTTGTGAAGTATCTGTAATAGTATTAATCGACAGTCCTGAGCTCCGTGATCTAAACTATACGACAACACACGCCACACCCTGCTCCTAGTTAGGTATACGAGCGCACAGGGTTCATGCAGAGTTGGTTATATCGGAATGTGCTAGGCTTTATGTCTTCTACCAGAAGAACCGTTTACTCTAAGAGGACACTCGTAAGGAAATGAAAGCAAGGACTGGGACGAAATAAGCCCCATGAAAGGGTTTTGGGTTGT
The DNA here is from genome assembly GCA_003297005.1 of Symbiodinium sp. clade A Y106. Lineage (NCBI taxonomy): Eukaryota > Dinophyceae > Suessiales > Symbiodiniaceae > Symbiodinium > Symbiodinium sp. clade A. Next base: position 42,280 of record BGNK01000928.1, read on the forward strand.
GCGTGAGCTTCAGGGTTAATGCGGCTTCTGGCACTCTGGCACATGGAGAGCTGTGCGAACAGTATAAAACCTCAACTCACGTGCCTGTAAGGCGACCCAGTAAGTATGACGAAAGCCGCCTGGAACCTTAGGAATCTCCTAATTAAACAGAACCAGCGGCAAACACACGCCCACTCACATGCTCACAACAGCGCGAGGAAGACCGTAAACCCTACGGTTCACAGAAGACTCGTAAGAAGCTCAGCAAACAGGTCCTCGAGAAGCTCATCGAGCCCAAATTGACGGGCGAAGCGCCCTTGGCTCCTGGGACCCTAAACCCTAAACCCTGAGCCCTAAACCCTAATCTAAACTCCAAGCCCCAAACCATCCCTCAGGTTGACGTTTCCCTGCTTCCTGTTTTCGATTTGGGAGTTTCCGAAATTTGGGGGACCCTTTAAGGGTTCCTTTAGAGGGTACCATAAGGGCTCCTTTAAGGGATCTATAGGGGTTCTATTAAGGGTTTAGGGTTTAGGGTTTGGGAGTTTCCGAAAATAGGGTAATATGGTACCCGAAATAGTAGGATCCTTACTATAAGGACCCCAAAATAAGATTGTCGGAAACTCCCATTTAGGCTTTTGGGGAAACCCCACGTCGAAGCCTTGCCTGGATCGATCTCCGGGCTTCGTGGGTTTATGGCTCTGCGAATTTGGCCATTGAGGGTTGTGGGCGGTCCGGTTTTGTGGTTAAGATGTAGGGCTGCTGGGTTAGGGAGTCGGGACATTCAGGTATCGGGTTTGGGTGGCTTTTAGATGCAGAGACTTGAGTGCAACAGCCTGACCTCAAAAGACAAATTCAATACGAAACCCTAAACCTAAACCCATCTAAACCCTAAGCCCCAAACCCTGACACAAACACCTAGACGCCCGAAGCCCAGGCCCTAAATGCCCTGAGCCCCCGAACCTCAAGCCTCCAGGTTACGAAGTGCGCCTCCGGCTGCCGCATCACGGCGCAGGGCCTCAAGAATAAGGGCAAGCCCATGTGCTCCTGGGATTCATTGGGTCACTGCGTGGTCGCTTCCTAGTGGTAGGCCACCTTGTTTATGGGGGTTCGACGATTGTTTGTCATGGAGTGTTGTGAAGTTTGGTCTATCATGAGTTAGCGGGTCTTTACAATAAGGACATAGTATCGCGGCTTATCTCAGAGTCGCTAGAAGCCTACTAACTCTCACACTAGCCGCTCAGTAGCCCTTATAGAACCCTAGAGGTAGCGCTTGTAGTGCCGTTTTGGCACCCGAACCCCAAACCCTAAACCCTAAACCCCTAAACCCCTAAACCCCTAAACCCCTACACCCTTAAACCCTAAACCCTAAACCTTAAAGCCCTAAAGCTAAACCCTAAACACTAAACCCTCTAAACCCTAAACCGACCCTAAACCCTAAACCCCTAAGCCCCTACACCTCTAAACCCCAAACCCTAAACCCTAAGCCCTAAACTCAGACCGTGAAGCTCTTAGGCTCCAGCAAGCACGTCTTAAGCAGCAAGAAGAGCACGGACGACTACGAGGACGAGATGGAGTGTGCCTCGCTTACAGGGCTAGGGCTTGGGGTTTAGGGCGTAGGGTTTAGGGGTTTAGGGCTAAACCCTGAACCCCTTACCGTTAGGGGTTGGGGGTTTAGGGTTTTGGGTTTTTTGGGAGCTTGAAGGATTAGGGGACTCAGAATGTAGCGTCATTATTCGGGTGATTCTTTGGGTTTGAGGAATTTGAAATCATTGCAGTCTCAATGTATACTACGAATGACCCTCGAAACCGTATTCTATAGATTAAGAGCGGCCCTTATAGTATTCGGGGTTCCGTCCTTTCTGAAACTTCCAGGTGAGCGCTGTGGCCGCGAAGTGAGTGGCTCTCACTGGTACTGTGGACGCCACTTACTTCGAACAGCTCAAGTCGGGTCGCTTTGGTCCGAAGCCTTAGAGCCCAAGCACCGCCGGAAAAGCACACAGACATAAAGAGTTGAAGTCTAGCTTGTTATCCCTAAACTCTAAACCCCAACCCAAAACCCCAAACCCTGACGGGCCAGTACTTCCACTGGTTTTGTTTGGTCTCATTTGTTTCTGGGCGCGGGTTTTAGAGCTTTCATTTAGATCCGGGCCTTCAGGCTCCAGTTCGGGATCTCGGGTTTCTGTAAATTAAGCCTCAGGGGCCTTAATAATTTAAATTAGAACCGCTTGCCTCAGGGCTCCTTCACATGACTCATCGTAGAATATACGCCCAATAGCTTTCTAAACCCTAAACCCTAAATCCTAAACCCTAAACCCGAAATCCTAAACCCTAAACCGCCTAAATCCTAAACCCTAAACCGCCTAAATCCTAAACCCTAAACCCTTCAGGCCCCAACATCAGGCGATGCTGGGCTTTTTGAATCCTGGCCTTGAGGGCCAGGGCTGAGGCCGTAAGCTGCCTCTTATGAGCCCTGTTCTCGTGAATACAGCCCCGACGTTATGGTCAGTTTAGTGTTGCCAGACGAGTCTGGTTAAGATGATGAAGATGGCAGCGACGAGCATCGCTATTTCGGTTACCAGTTCGATGATGACGACAGTGACGCTGGTGGTTGTAGGATTCGGCTCACGATGGCAATTATCCTTACTACTTACATCGACATGGCATGAGAAGGTTGCGAGGTCGTCGTTTGCTCTCGCTGCGAGAAGCAGAACGTTGCGAAGAACGCAGCTTTTCTGCATCCCAGCCTTCACCTCCCCAGGCCTTACGCCCGACCACAGTCTTCAAAATCAGAGTTTAGGGAGTTCGGGTTCAGGGTTCAGGGATTTAGTGTTTAGGGTTTATGTCTCGTTTCGCTCGAGGTGTGTGTGGCTAGATATGCTTAGTTCATGAAGTGGCGAAAAACACGTCGTCTCATTGGGAAAGTGATCCTGTTTGTCTAGTCGATAAACCATAAAAGACTATCCTGCGTGAAGCCAACATAGAGCCCAATGGAGCCCCCTTGAAAAAGGACAGCAGTCAGTCTGTGATGTGCCCATGTTCTTTTCAATGAGAGAAACCACCGAAACCCTCAAATCCCCCAAGCCCTGAAGCACTAGACTCTACCTGTAGCCGAAAAGACCCACCTTTTGAGGGTTCCTTATTATGGTTTCTATATGTAGTTCCTTAAAAAGGTCTTTTCGGCTACAGGTAAGCCCTACACCCTGGACTCTAAACAGTAGGATACAGTAGAGGTAAAAAAGGTCTTGACTTGAGACCGAATAGTAGGCCTTGATTCAACTGGGCTTTGGAGTACCATACTTTAATACTTTTTTCTTAAAGGAACCCTTATGAAATAAAAGTTTATACTTTTTTCTCCCTGGTTACTTAAAAGCCCAGTCAATGAAGTCCTCAGCCAGGACATGGACGAAGATGAGCGGAAACAGATGGAGGTTGCGGCGCTGGACCGATTCAAGCTCTCCGGAAAGGTGGGGTTTCGGAGGGTTTAGAGCGGGGTATTAAGGTTAAGGGAGAACCGAAGAATTAAGGCGTACACCCCCCCCCCCAAAAAAAAACCCTCGACTCTTGACGGAGAAAAGGAGTTGTGTTCTATTACGGTTCTGTCAGGCAGAACTTGCTTTGGCGATCTTGCTTGGAACGAGGTAATGTGTAAACAGCCACGAGAAAGTTGAATACCCCTTACCCTAAACGCCCAAGCAGAAAGAACCCCAAGCCTAAGCAGCAACACAAACCGTAGAATCTGAGTGGTGCAACCCTGAGCCTTATGCACCAGAACCTCCCAAAGCCAAAAGCCCTAGTACAGAATCCTTATGGTAGCCCTTCTGCAACCCTTAAAAAGAATCTTAAATCAGAAACTTACTTCGTGATTCTAGCAGCCTCGTAAGAAGTTTATAGAACTCGTATATACAATTCTTACAGAACCCTTTAAAGAACCCGCAAAACCTGAAAGGTCTACTTCGAAGTCACCGTGGAGAAGTCGGGCGATGGTGGGCTGCTAGGCCTTGCGCTGCAGAACATCGACTCTCTGCTGGCTTTAATATACTAGGACCTAGAGTAGGCCCTTATTCCCTTTTTCAGGGTTCAGGTTCCCTTCTAAACCCCTTTAAACGAAACAGGGCACCCTATGTGTCTCGAGGATACTCCTGGGTCTAGTATACGGGCCTAAATAATTATCGATACTGTTTTGGGGGTTCCTTAGTATAATAATAGTATAAAATAAGGGGCCCCCCAACCTATTGTAATTATTAAGGCCCCTATATTAGGGCTGTAGGGTTTATGGTTCAGGGGTCAGGGTTTTGGAGTTTTACAGCTTTAGGCTTTCAGGGTTTATGGCTTTAATTTAAGGTGTAAGGTTGAGGGTTAAGTTTTAAGGGTGTTAGGGCTTTCGGGTTATTTTATTGACACCATTGTCACTCGTATTGTTAGCATGGCTGCTGCTGCTACTACTACTGTGAGGGTTGCTATTCCTTTACTGTCCCTATATGGTCAGCTGTCCCTAAATAGCTAGAGCAGAGAAACCCGAGCTGCTACATTATTTTGCTTCGCATTCTGTTGGAAGAGCCTGGGGGCAGGGTCTGAAGGACCGTGTTGCAAAGTGTTCGAGCTCCACGAATGCAAGTCTCCAGGCTTGTGGGTTTGTGATTTCGTGTTGGACGGAAATTGGCCCTAAACCCTAAACCCTAAACCCCTAAACCCTAAACCCTAAACCCCTCAACGCTAAACCCTAAACCCTAGGTCCTTGTCCTCTGAAACTCCCGCGGAGAGTCCAGGGTGTAAGCTCTCGGGCTGGGATTTGTGGTTTGGGGTGTAGGGTTTAGGGTTTAGGGTTTAGGGTTTAGGGGTTTAGGGTTTAGGGTTTAGGGTTTAGGGTACCCGGCCACCGCTAGTCAAGCTCTCGATGCGTAGACACCCAAACCCTGAACCCTAAACCCTCAACCTCTAAACAAAAAAAAGCAGTCTGCGACGCTTCATTCTGAGTTTGTGCTCGAGGGAGAGCGCAAACATGGTTCTTGAAATGCTTCTAAACCCCGCAGCCCCTAGTGAATCCCGAAGCCCTAAATCCTAAAACCCCAGACTTTTAACCGCCCTAAACCCCCAAGCCTCGACATGTTACACAGCAAATCGCTGATTAAGGATGACGACTACGCCCCGGGTGAGGATTTGGGGACTTGGGCATATCTCCATAATGGTGCTTGCCGCCACGGTGGGCAGGACGATGGGAAGAGCGCCTCGGCACGCGGTTTAGGCCCTAAACCCATAGGGTTTTCGGGTTTTAGAGTTTCAGGGATTAGGTTTTAGGAGCCCGCTTTACTTGGAAGGCTCGTGGGTAGCAGAAGTCTATCTAGGAATTGAATAGTATCTGATTTAGGGATATTCGCATACCTATAGATGCCTTGGTTGAGGTTGCAGTACAACTCTAGTTAGTGATAGATGCAGTGATGAATCTAGCTTACTTCGAACCCTAGTTACTGTGTCCCCCGATCCCTTAGGTAGGGAAACGCTAAAGTCTCGAAACCCTAAACCTCAAGGAGAGGCCCAGTATCGAAGCCAGCCCTGAACCCTAAACCCTAAACCCTTAGGGCTTCGGCGGGGCAGCCCTAAGCTCCGCCGAAGCCCTCAGGGTTTAGGGTTTAGGGTTTAATATAAGCTCATAGCCCAAAGCCAAGCCCTGAACGAAACCCTTTAGCCCTAAGCCCTAAATGCCACCAGGTACGGCTTGGAAGGATGGCATCGTCCTCTGTGTCGCCGTGGACTGCGATGCCGGCTCTGTGCAGCAGGGGGGCCCAGAACGGACGGTGCCTGGTTTCAGGGTTTAGGGTTTAAGCTTTAGGATGTACGATTGTGGATGCTCGAGAGGGTTTATGGTTACGGATTTGGAGTTTTATGGTTTACCCTAAACCCTAAACCCTAAACCGTTTGGGGCTTCACTTCTTGGGGTCCCAAGCTCTCTCAGCTCTGTGAGAGCTTGGGACCCCTAGCTTACCCAAAGTTGATCGTGAGGTGGTTGGACTTTGCTTGACTTCAAAAGTAACGTAGGCACCAAATTTTAGAAACCCTGGGCCTATAACACCAAAATAGTAGGATTCATATAAGGAACCCAAAAAAAGGGCCCAAGGTTTCTTAATCAGGTTCCTACATTAACCCCAATGCTTCAGCCCTTGCGCCCTCAGCCTTGGTCCTGACGAAAGAACGTGGATACTGCCTTTGCCACTAATCATTCGGTTTTCGGTTTAGGGTTTAGGGTTTAGGGTTTAGGGGTCACTAATCGGAACGCCACCTGCAGCTCAGGGTGGCAACGGTGGTTGCTCGGCCGCGTTTTGGAGTACAGTAGAAGCTCAAGAGTTGGAAACCCAAGGGCCTCAATCCTTAAGAGCAATGTAGAGGGAATCCCAGCACTACTTGGCCTTTAGCCGGTTTCCAACTTTATGGGGTTTACTGTATACTCAACCGCACTGTCATGTAGCGGAATGTAATAAGCGTGGCGGAATGCTCTGCAATACCAAGTACAGCACTATGCACATAGCTAACACGCACACGCACAGCTATAGACATACACAAGCAACATGCGAAATGCATTTAGGGCTTGAGGACAAGCATACTTTCCCAAAATCCGAAACCCCAAAACCCTAAATAACCATAAAGCCTAAGCCCTAAACCCTATCAGCCCTATAGCCCTAAACCCCAAACCCTAAGCCTCTCAACCCTGACTGCGCCACTGCTAAAGCTCTAAAACCCTCAAGCCCTAAAGCCCTCTGAGGACCAGCCTGCTTTCAAGAAACCCAAAGGGTTTAGGGTTTAGGGTTTAGGGAGGGAGGAACCCTAAACCCCCTAAACCCTGAGATTTGGGGCTTTTTGCTACCCCAAAGCCCAGGCCCTAAACTTAGAGCTTTGACTGAGGACAAGCCTGCCTTCGAGACGCTTCTGCAGCTGGCAGCTGAGGAGTTGCCTTCCGAAGTGGGTTTGCCCCTGGTGGCGGCTCGGGCCGGAAATGGCTACAGGGGTTTAGAGTTTTAGGGTTCGTTTGTGGTTCAAGGCCAGAGTGCCACAGCGCGCTTGAGTCACGCGAGTGGGTCTTGGGGTTGAGTCTAGGCTTTTCAGTGTAGGGTTTAGGACTCTAGGACTCTAGGGGGTTTCTGAGTTGAGGAGTGAAGGGCTTTAGAGTCTCAAAAAGGGTCCGAGGTTCCGGGCTGTTCCGGTGACTGATTTTACTAGGGCGCCAGGGTTCCACCAAAAACTGCGCATTGCCTGAATCTAAACGGCACGCTAAGTCGAAGCAAACCCAAATCAGGGTAGATCGGGGTTGCTCGAAGTTCTTGTCCTTGCGAGGTGCTCTTTTTCGTGTGCTGCCTCAAATACTCGAGCAGAGCGAAGTGGATTAATTAGACTAAGTTTCGCCATGTGCGCTCCGTGATCCGGAACCCTCACTCCTGAGCGAGTTGGCGGTGGGTCACCACAGCTGAAGAGAACCCCAAGCCTGAATAGGGCAACGCCCAAGTAAATCCCGAATCCTGAATTCTGAATCCTTCACCAAAAGAAGCCTAAAGCCTCAACCCTAAACCCTGAACCCTAAACCCTGAACCCTAAACCCTAAGCTTCAGGCGCTGCTGTCACCGGGAGACAAGGGCGCCATGACCGTGAACATGGGGCAGCAGCCTTTCAAGCTTCAACCCCCCGACTCTCGGCTGCAGAGCAGAGAGGACGTTGCTTGTTTAGGGCTTAGGGGTTTTAGGGGTTTAAGGTTTAGGGTATATTATAGGGTTAAAGGGGTTTCGGGTTAAGGGCTTCGGGAATAGGATTTGGAAGTTTCAGCAACAAGCGGGTCCGGGACCGAGTTTAGAGCCCTACATGGTAGTATCCTTGTCGTAAGGGCCCGTATACCCTATACCCCGAACCCTACAAAGGGACCCTTGTTTTTTCTGGGGAAGCCTTCATTGAGGGGTCAAGGTTCAGGAGTTCCAGAAAGCTTCTTCTTACTGTTTAAGTTTAGGGTCAAGGGGGTTCTATCTGCTGGACTGTGAGTCTAACAAAGGAACTCTTTCAACGACCAATAGGGGATCCTAATATAGAACCCTAAATAGTAGGATCCTTATTATAAGGACCCCGAAATAAGGTACCCCTAACTTTCGGAAACTCCCATGTGGTTCTTTCTGGGGTAGTGTTGGTTAGTGGTTTTCCAAACTTGACCATTGCAGGGACGCCAAAACGAACTACACTGGAGGGTACAGGCAATCCCCCCGGCCCAACTGACTCGCCCGAGTCGCAGTTCAGCAGGTTTTTTGGGCCTTCAGTATGCCATCTCGGTAAGATATGATGAGTTCAGAGTTCGAGGTTGAGGATTTAGGGTTTAAGATGATCATGCTAGATTGCAGTCTGATCAAGAGAAGCCTCTAGTGACTGCAGTTCTGTACAATCTACTCTGGTGCTCGGGTATGGGGGTTTCAGAAAATGTAAACCTAAACCGTGCGATAGACTTTGAGTGATCGGCCGGAGGTGTGGGGTGACCAGCAAGCACGGTACACCACCACTGTACCACGACTTTTTGACAATCTATATCGCAAGCGGCGATGCTTGTTCTGCTAGCTAAACCCTGAACACGGTAAAATCTTGACCCCAAGTCTCTAAACCGCTACCAATGCCTGGTCCCCAATGTGATGAGGCAAAAGAGTTTCGACCGATTGCCGAGCTGATGGAACTTCGGCGCCAGTGGCGCGTGGCTTGTCCCAGAGAGTCCGAAAGACGGCAAGAACCCAGTCGTTCACTCCCAGCCACTGTTTGGGCTTGGGGGTTGTAGCTTATACAGACGCAAATACACAAAATCATACACGCACATGCTACACCTCCCCGACTCCTTTCCTCTGCCTGTCTGGCTGCCTGCCTGCCTCCAACATACATACATACGTACATACATACATACATACGGACATACATGCATACATACATACATAGAGGTACATAGAAATGTTAAACTACATGTATGCACAAAAACATAATCATGTACGCATGCACATGCGCATACATGTACATATACATATACACATGCACATGCGCATACATATGCACATACACATGCACCTGCGCATCCATATACATATACCCATGCATAAACATATACATACACATATACATTTGCATATCCATATACATATACATACACATATACAGTCATATACATATACATGGACACATGCATCTGCATCTACACCTACATGTGCAAGCACATGTACATGTACATGTACATATACATATACATACATGACTGCATCAACACACTCAGAAATGGCCGTGAGGAAAACCCAGGCCGCCCTCAAGCCACAAACCGTGCGCAAGTCTAGGAGCCAAGAGGATGCAGAGGGTTCCACAACATTGATTCTATAGTTTAGGGTGAATTTAGGGTTGACGGTTTGGGATTAAATGAGGGTGTAGTGTTCACGGTTTACGGCTGAGCCCCTCCATTCACTTCGAAGACCCCGCTGCCTGAACAGGAGTCCTTCCTCTCTCCAGGTTCAGCAAACCACAACAGGAACAGCAACCCAAGCAGAATGAACACACAAAACGCACCAAGAAACAAAGCCCCAGTTCAGAATTCACAAGGCCACATCCACAACAATTTGGACTTCAACGATGTCGTACTGTGGGTGCTCAAACACCCCGATATTCCCCCTTCCCCCCCCCCTTCCAAATAAAAGCACCCTGTGCCGAAGGTTGGGAGAGCCTGGGCTGTAGGGTTTAGGGGCTAGGAAAGCCCCAAAGGATCCACCGAATCCCAGCCCATCGAAGCCTTGAGCCCCCTGGACCGCTTACGACTGGCAAGCCTCAAAATTTATATTGTAGAGGTCGGACTAGCTGCTTCCAGCACTCCTTCACAGTCTCTGAAAAAGTGCAGTATGAGTTCTCTGCTCCATTCATGTACCCTACGCCCCCTTCTGGAAGACCGCTAAAACCCAAAACTCTGGAGGTGACTCTCCCGGACAACGTGGAAACGTGGCCTGTGTATGCAGCCCGGTCTGCAAGCAATTCGGGAGTCAATGAAGGAGGACTTACTATAGAAGCCTAATTAACTACCTAGACTATTTTGGGGAGTTCCTGCTGATACTTATAGTATAATATAGCCCAAAAACCCTATTCTACTTACGAAGGCCCGTATATTTTCGAACCCTTATAGATCCCTTAAAGGAACCCTTTATTCGGGGCAGTGCTAAGCCGCTAAGCCGTGGATTGCTAAATCCTAAATCCTGAACTTTCAGACTTATACAGTGAATCCCAGAAAGTTGGAACATCGATTTAGGATGATTCATGCTGGGATTCCCTTTACTTTACTTTAAGGGCATGAGGCTAATGATGTTCCAACTTTCTAGCTTCTACTATACAAAAATTCCGTTTAAGGTTTCAGATCTAGGGTTAAAGGTTGACTTACATGGGTGGTTGTCAGAATTAGGGTCCCTTTTTGGGTCCTTAATATAATACGGCACCTAAAAGTTAAGGTACCCAAAAAGGGACCCTAATTTTGACAACCACCCATATATAGGAACTAGGTTTAAGGTTTCAGATGTAGGAGTGTTGTTTCTTTATCAGTCGTAACATGCACCTCCTGGACGCTGGAGTTGTTTTGGGTTTTCCCTAAACCCCAAACCCTAAGCCCTAAACCCTGAACCCTAAGCCCCCCACCCTGAACCCTGAGCCCTAAACCCTGCACGCTGCAGCTGGGAGTTTCCGAAAATTAGGGGTAGCTTATTTGGGGGACCTTATACTAAGGATCCTACTATTTCGTGTACGATTATTAGGGTCCCCTATTTTCGGAAACTCCCGCATTTAATTCCTGGAATCGCGCTGCACCCTAAACCCTATAGATCCCTTTTCAGGACCCCTAGAGACCCCTTTAAAGGAACCCCAAAGGCCCCCCGGCCCGGTTCCTGGAGTCCTCGAGCCAAGGTGAAGCCCTCCCGGCAAGCCGAGGGGGCGGAGTCGCTCCAGGCGGGTTTAGGGTTTAGGGTTTAGTGCTTAGGGCTTAGGGGTCTAGGGTTTAGGGGGGTTTGGTTTCGATAGCCGACGACGACGCAAAGTTTAGGAGTTTTGCATAGACCAAAAGTCATAGCCGTGGAAAGAAGAGGGCGTGGTAAAATCTAAACTATAGTATAATGGGCCCCAAAACCCTATTCTAATTATTAAGGCCCCTATAGTAACCCTAAACCCTAAACCCCTAAACCCTAAACCCTAAACCCTAAACCTTAAACCCTATTATTCTAACCGTTAAGGCATCTACATTATAGAACCCTTACAGTAGCCCCTATAGATCCCTTTAAAGGGACCCCTATTCTAACTATTAAGGCCCCTACATTAAAACCCCAAAGCCAACTCCCCAGAGCCTCCAAAACACCTTAATTAAGGAATATACCTTAAATTATAATAGGACCCCTAATATGATTTAAGGTATATTCCGTAATTAAGGGGTTTTGGAGGCTCTGGTTACATTATAGAACCCTTATAGTAGCCCCTATAGACCCCTTTAACGGGACCCTTATTCTAACTATTCAGGCCCCTACATTAAAACCCCAAAGCCAACTCCCGAGAGCTTCCAAAACCCCTTAATTAAGGAATATACCTTAAATTATAATAGGACCCCTAATATGATTTAAGGTATATTCCTTAATTAAGGGGTTTAACCCTAAACCCTAAACCCTAAACCCTAGACCCTAACCCTAAACCCTAAACCCTAAACCCTAAACCCTAAAACCCCAAAGCCAACTCCCCGGCCAGGCTCAGTGGGGATTCGAGGAGCTGGCGACTCAGCAGGATGCGAGCCCTGGCGGCATTTGAGGTTTTTTTTTTTTTTGGCGTGTTTGGGGTATTTCGGGGTTGGGGGTTTAGGGTTTAGGGCTTTTAGGGCTTTTAGGGTTTTTAGGGTTTTTAGGGTTTTTAGGGTTTAGGGTTTAGGGTTTAGGGGTTTAGGGGTTTAGGGTTTAGGGCGTAGAGGGTTTTGAAAGGCTAGTCATGAGGATGTTAAACGAGCTCCAGTGCGTCTCAAAAAGTGTTTTTGCGTGATTTTAAGGGTTTCGAAGAGCTGTAAAGCCTAGTGTTTTCAACCAAAACCCCCAAGGTCCTATTCTTATGTGTTATAAGGTTTGATGAAGGTTTTCCTTAGAGTTTCAGGCTTCGGGCCGTGACCCCTGAATGCTGAACTTCAGCCACTATGCCCAGAGACTCCAATATCCCTTAATTAAGGAATATACCTTAAGATATAGTAGGATCCCATATATGATTTAAGGCATATGCCTTAATGAAGGGACATTTCACACAGTACGTGGATTGAGGAGCGGGACTACCTGGATTCGGCATACCGGTGGCTGGTCACCGGTCTCGCTGGAGGCTTTGGGCCGGCTATGCACAGGCCCGTTCAGCTGTTTCCCGGGTTCTTGTTAAAGGATTTGTTTAATTTAAGTTACCATAATGGGGGTCTGCAGTAAATGATATGTTTCCTTAGTATGGTAACTTAAATTGGATCCTTTAACAAGAACCAAGTTTCTTGCGGAAGAGTTGTCCAGGCGACATATGGAACCGCGATGTACTCTTGATCATCGTGATGTTCATGATGGAGCCGTGAAAGTACTAGTATGAACAGCAATGGTCGTACTACGACGGTTGCGTTATCATTCGCAAGTAGTCATCATTCGATATTCTAAGAAATGGTAGTAGTTGTGGCCTTAGAAGCAGTCGTCGTCGTTGCCGTCTTTGCACCAGGTGAGGGCCAAGAGGAGGGATTGAAGGACGAACGATAGGAGGAGCAGGAGGAGCAACAACACTCGTAGTAGTCAGTAGCAATCGTCGGCCCTGCGGCATGGCCCTAATAGATAGTCGGATAGTCGTATGGTTATTCATGGCAAACATAATGAATTGTAGTCGCCGTCGTGTCCGTACCCAACCATTCAGCTGCGTACGGGGAAAGCGTCAGAGCGACAGGCCTCACACCACTGCCCTCCACCATCGATGCCTTGGAGAAGCGTGGCGATGCAAATGGCGGCCCGGTCGAAGGGTTTTGAATTCAGTTCGCTTTGTCGTTACGTTTCTGCTGCTGCCAAGGCTTCAAGTTCTTCCGCTTTGTGGTGACGAAGGTGCGGGGTGGCGACACGGTGAACGGCGTGTCCCTCGGCCAACTGCTTCTGCGGCGAGAGGGTGTGGAGCTGGATCTCGCAGATGCCACGGCCGAGAATCCCGACGGCCAGTTCGCAGACAACGAGGGCCCAGGCAATGCCATCGACGGGCGGACGAGCACCCGGTGGCATAGCTCGGTCTTGAGCCCCTTACTCATCAAGCTACCCAAGCCGGTGCTCATCGACAGCTTCAGCTTCCGCACGGGGCCCAGCGACGAGCAGCTGGACCCCGTGGAGTGGCGCCTCGAGGCGTCGAATGACCAGAACACCTGGAAGAGCCTCCACAGCCAGGACAGCAGCTACCCGGACTTGAGTTGGGAGATCTGGTTCATTTTTCTATGATCTAAATGGAGTTACCACAGATATAACCCTACTTGTAACCGACTTACTAACTTCCCTGACCCTCCCAGTGCCCCGGAGCCATCAGAACCGAACTCTAAAGCGGTATACCCCAAGCCCAAAACCCTAAAAAGTTGAGCCCCGAAGCCCTGAACCCTACAAAAACTCTCAACTCTAAGCTCCCAAGCCCTAAATGGGAGTTTCCGAAAATAGGGGTACCTAATTTTGGGGTCCTTATAAGAAGGATCCTACTATTCAGGGTACTACCTCAGGGTCCCCTATTTTCGGAAACCCCCAAATGAACCTGAACCCGAAACTCCCTCTACCCTAAACCCCTAACCCTAAACCCCCAAACCCCCAAACCCTAAAGCCCAACACCCCCGAGACCGACCTCGCAGGCTATCATCCGCCCCGAAGGCGCTGTGGCCAATCGTCCTGGCTCCTTGGGTATGAGCTGAGAGCTTATGCGTTCGGGGTTTAGGGTTAAGGGTCTAGGCGCGTGGGGTTCTGGGGGTTTAGAGGCTTCGGGTCTGCGGCTAGAAGGGTTGATCGTTTGGAGTCTGCGCTTCGCAGTTTCAGGGTTGGGGCTTGTCGGGTTTGGAGATTGGGTTGCCTTTTTAGGCTCTCTCTCTGCCTGCTCTTCCACTGATGCAGCCGGGGGCTCCAAGTTTTAGGTAGAAATGTAGTAGGGAATTATGGAACCCCTGGAATATCCTCCTTATAAGAAGGATCTCTTAAACCTTACAGCCCTCGCCAGAAAGCCTCCTGAAGCTTCACGCCGCCATTTTGGCGTTTAGGGCTTAGGGATTAGGATTTCGGGACCCAGGTTCGAAACCAGCACGCGCAGCTCGGGCTCTGGCAAGAGACTTGGCCATCGGCTCTACTTGCTGTGACAGTTATTGCGAGTATTTTACAAGTAGTTTGTTCTTTGTTGAATATTGAATGCTGTTACTGCTGCTAGTACTAGTACTAGTACTAGTACTAGTACTAGTACTAGTACTAGTACTAGTACTAGTACTACTACTACTACCACCACGACGACTACTACTACTACTGCTACCACCCAAGTTTCAAGCCCTGAGGAACAAACTCGTGCCCTGGACGTCTGGGGCGAAGGTGAGCGCTGGAGCTTGGCATGCCCTGACCTTGGCCGTGGACTTGCCGAACTCGAAGATGACGCATGGAGTACGGCTTTGAAGGTCTAGTTTTTAGGGGCCATAGTGATTAAAGTAAGTTTTTGGGGCTCATGATACTGCATTTATGAGAAGAGTCCCGAAGGAATAGTTTCGCTAGTTGTTCAAACCTCAATATTAGGGGTTAGGAATTTAGGGCTTAGGGTGTGGGCGGAGGGTTTGTCACGACAAGTTCTCTTTCGAAGCCAGGGTCTCGAGCTTTTTAAGGCTTGGCTTGGTGGTTCAGAAATCGTAGGGTGTAAGTTTTAAAGGTTTAGTTTAGTAAGTGGTCCCTTCCTTGCGGAGTCCCTGTCCCTTGCCTTGGCTTCCAGTCTTGATGGACGGTATTTCATATCTCTCATTACCTGAAACATCCTAGGCTGTGGAGCCATGGGTGTACTTCTGATCTAAGATACATCGACACTATCGGAATTCTGGTACATTTCTTCTGATCGTAAGAAACCTACACTCTGAGACTTATGGCGTATTTCTGACTTTGAGTACCGGCAGTCTTAAACCATAAGAGAGTGCAAGATGTTGTAAATCAGCAGTGCCACCACCGTTTGCGAGGTTTTGAGACTCTGAAATCTGGTGTTTTGGGGTTTAGGGCTTAGGGCTCAGGATTTAGGGGGGTTCGGGGTTTGGTGGGTTTAAGGCTGAAAGCGGTCAGATTTCGATGCGGTTCGAAAGTGTTCACAGCTAAATTATAGGAAGCCGGTATAGGAAACTCTTCTGTTAAGCCTGGTGAGCCCTATGAATATCTATGAACCCATGCCTTAAACCGTCCCCCCCCCTCCCAAAGTCTGGCTTCTCTTAGGACCATCTGGCTCGATGGCGAAGTAGCCTTGGAGTTCTGCGACGCGTCCTCGCCGCTGCTGAAGTGTCTGGGTCCTTCTTTACTTCGGGTTTCTGAGTTTAGGGTTGGGGCCCTAAACCCTAAACCCTAAACCGGTGTGGGGCTTTGAGTTCATGGTATAGGGTTTCGGGTAGATGGCTCCAGCTGGCTTGTACGGTGCCAGGGTCGAAGTTTATGGCTTTGAGGATACTCCCTGCAGAACGCGTGTCTCCAAACCAAAGGCGCTGACCCCAAATACTTCGGGGTTTCGGAACGAACCCCATATGTGAGAGGTTGAGGGTTTTTTGGGTTCAGGAACCGAAACCTATAGATCCCAAGCCTGACTTACTCTCGATCGGATGCCCGACAACCTTTCTGGTTCATTAGCCCCAGTAAGCCTTAAACCCTAAACCCTGAGCCGCCCAACCCCTAAACCCTAAATCCTAAACCCCCAAATCCCTAAACCCCTAAACCCTAAACCCTAAACCCGCAAACCCCTAAACCCTAAACTCAGGTGCGAGGGTCCCCTGGCCCTGGACCCCCAGGAAGGACTTTGCCTCTTCGGCCGCAAGCCCTTCCTGAAGCTTGGCCAGACCATGGAGCGGTTTCAGGGGTTTAGGGTTTCAGGGGTTCAGGGCTTCAGGGGTTCAGGGTTTCAAGGGTTTAGGGTTTCAGGGGTTTAGGGTTTCAGGGGTTTAGGGTTTCAGGGGTTTAGGGTTTCAGGGGTTTAGGGATTCAGGGGTCTAGGGTTTAGGTTTTAGAGTTCCGGGGTTTTGGGTTTCAGGAGTTTAGGGTTTCAGGGGTTTAGGTTTAGGTTTTAGAGTTCAGGGGTTTTGGAGTTAATCTAGGGTTTTCGAGTTAGCGGTTTAGGGCTGTTAGGGTTTTGGAGTTTAAAGCTTTCAGGGTTGAGTTTTTCCGGTCCCGAAAGCTTTAGAGCTTCTCTGTGTTTTTGCAGCGGTGGCCGCATGTTACGTTACTGCTGGGTTGCTAATCTTTACATGTCTTAGACACCGACATGTATGCGTATATGTGCACATATCTCTGTTTTGCCTGCTTTGCAATACAGCTTTTTGAGTCTTTTGGGCGCTCGGGGGACTCGTGCAAGAGCACACCATCTGTGCTCTGTGGGTCAAGAGATATGTTGGCTGTTGGAGACCATGGAACTTTGATCTCGTATTGCACAAGGTGGAAGTCCCCCGTAAACCTTAGACCATGAACCTTCAACCCTAAACTGTTGCTGAGGAAGAAGGAATGGAGCTGGATGCTGGGGGCACAGGTGACTTGGACTTCGTGTCTTTCTTTTGCACACCGCAGAACCCTAAACCCTAAACCCTCAACCCCTAAAGTCTTCATTCAGGGACACGGGGTTTATTCGTCAAGGGTCTAGGTTTCTCGAACCCGAGGTCAAGGGCCTCCAGCTGCAGACCATGTCCCCAGACCTCTTCAACGTCTGGTCTCTGCAGATGCCGCCGCTGGGTCTGGTGAACATTAGCTGTTCTGTTTCTCCCTAGGGGTTGGCTTTGGGGTTTTGGGATCTAAAGCTAAGGGGTTGGGGTTCAGAGTTCAGAGTTTCAGGGTTTGAGGTTTAGGCGTATGGGGATTTCAAGGTTTAGGGGTTTCAAGTTTATGGGCCTCGGGTTTAAGTTTTAGGACTTGAGGCAGCAACCCGTCAGACCCTGTAAGCACGCAGAAAGACTACTGTAGGATTTAACCGTCGGCGTTTTAAGGAGTTTCCGGCGCTTTGGGATCTCTACAAAGAGTTTTTGGTTGTTCATGCGCGATTCGGTTCGGCAAGGCTGTGTGAAGGTCTCCACCTTCTTGTTCTCTGGCTGCGTCGAGAGTGGTGTAGTAAATCCTCGTACCACCTCTATAAGACCCTTCAAACGTGGTAAAAACCAGGTAAGAAAGTGGTCGGAATCCTTACCACTAGTGTTCCGTTTTCGTCTTACTCTAATACTAAGGGCGCAGGGACCCCTGTGCTAGAACGACATAAACCCCTATAAAGCTGTATAAAACCCATAAAACCTAAAAGCCCATAGGACTTCCCAAAACCCCATCAGCCCAAGACCGAGGCTCGGAGTGTGGATCTGCCGCGCCCCCCGGCTTTCGGGATTTAGCGGTTTTGCAGGATTTTAGAAACTTTTCTCCAAGGTCATTGCACGATTTCATGGGTGTTTTGGTAGGGTTTAGGGGTTTAAGGTTTGTTTGTGTTAGGTCTGAAGTGCCGGGCCGATATTCTGCCGCATGTCGGGGTCAGGGATCACGAGTTCAACGATTCCTGCAAGTGTACCCACAACGCCTGAATCCCCAAACCTGGAGTCTTGTCTCGACGACCCTATAGTTATAAGCCCCAAACCCTAACCCGCAAACCCAGGCCAATGGAACTTGCAAGACAAGCGGGCTCTTCACCCGCAACGCCGCCAGCAGCTCACAGTGCTGGCGTTGCAAGTCCAGCCGCGTACGCTCTGCATTCCGGCCTCCAGGAGATAGCGACCCAAGGCGTACGGCCTCTGAGGGTTTTCGAGTCTGGATTTTGGGGCTAGGGTTCGGGGTTTCAGGATTGAGGGTCTGGGGTCCCGGGATTTTGCCGTGACTGGCACTCATGAGTCTGGCATTCCGGCTACTGGTCCTCGGAGGAGGGTATGATGAGGACATCAATCCTCACTACAGGTGTGTTGCAGTTGCCCTTGATACTACTTATATTGTTTAGTCTTGTCGCAGCTCAACTACTGCTACTAGCACGAAAACTGGCCCCGCTGCTCCTCCTACGACCACTGCGACTGCTTCTGCTGCTTCTGTCCTGCCCCTGATGCTCCTCCTACCCCTACTCCTACACCTACTCCTTGTGCCAGTGCCAGTCTCAGTGCCAGTGCTTGTTTTCCTGCCGCTGCTACCGCTGCTTCTGCCACTATTGCTAACATTTGTAAGCGAAGCATGATTGCTTAGTACTGCAATTTCTGCTCTTGCGCTGCTATTTGACCTGTACGATTGCTAGGAAGGTTCTTAGTTGCGGACACTGTATCAAACACTGGACGCGCTCATTTGCCTGTGACACTTCGTGCCAGCTTTCCCTGCAGCCGAACCCCTGTGCCCTCAGCGCTTCTCAAGACAAGATGACATGCAGAACTTTCCAGTTTTTAACATGAAATAAATCACACCAAATACCGAAGCTTGCGCAACATCGTAACTTTTGCTTAAACCCCAAACCCTGAGCCAGAACCCCAGAAAACCGCGAGCAGGCATCCGGGCATCAAGATCTTCACCACCGACTCTTTCGAGGAGCTTAGCCCCTAAACCCTACACCCTAAACCCTGTACCCTAAACCCTATACCCTAAACCCTATACCCTATACCCTATATACCCTCTCTAGGAGCCTTTAAAGGAACCCCGTCTCTTTCGAGGAGCTCCTGGAAGCCAACCCGTGCGTCTTCCTGGCGCTCTCCGCCGACGCTCGCTGTGCTTCACTGAGCCCTAAGTTGGGGGGTTTTCGGTTTAGGGTTCAAAGGGTTTTGGGTGGGGGATTGCAGGGTTTTGGGTTCTAGGGTTTGTAGGGTTTGGGGTAAGTTTGTAGGTTTTGGAGGGATTTCAGGGTTTAGGTTCTGAGGTTTGGGGTTTAGGGTTTAGTAGGTTTGGGGTTGTCGGTTTGGAGTGTACGGTTTAGTAAGCGGCCTAGCAAATCTTGAGCCCCGGCCAGTGCCCTAAGCCCTCAACCCTAAATCCTAAGCCCCTAGGCCTGACCCCAAAGAAAGCACCCCTAGACCCTAAACCCCATAAAGCTCAACCCCCAAAGCCTAGACCCCCAAAACCCACAAGAACCCTAGAAGACCCCGAAGAAAAGGACTGGTGCGGCGCCTGCCAGCGGATGAAACCAGCTCCTCGGCCGTTTCGAACATGTGAGGACGGCGTTTAGCGGGTTCCTGTAAGGGTTTCTTTGGGGGCTCCGTTAAGGGCCTTCGATGATTCCCTATGGAACCCTCATAGAACCTTATTAGCGAAATCCTTGTAAAACAAAGCCACCCCAAAGCCTTAAGCGCCTTACGTAAACCTAAACCCGCTCTCAACCCTAAACTCGAAACCTTAAAACTTTAAAGTCAAAACCCTAAACCCCGGACCAACTAAACCAGCCATAGACCCCCAAGCTTTAAAGTCTAAACCCTAAACCCTAAGCCCTAGACCCCTTGGAGCCAAGAGAGCCCAATACCCCTTAATCAAGGAATATGGCTTAAATTATATAGGGCTTCATATTATGATTTAAGCTATATTCCTTAATTAAGGGGTATTGGCCTCTCTGGGGAGCTGACTTCCGTCCGAGGCATGGTTCGCCCTGGCAAAGCTGCTGAAGTCCTCCAAGGAGGTCACCGTGGGGGTCGCTTGGAGATCTGAATTCTGAGGCTTTTTTGGGTTTCAGGGTTTCAGGGGTTTCAGGGGTTTCAGGGGTTTAGGGTTTCAGGGGTTCAGGGGTTCAGGGGTTTAGGGTTTTAGGGTTTGACAGGGTTTCAGGGTTTCAGGGTTTCGGTTATGGCTATGGGGTTTAGGGGCTTGGGGGTTAGGGTTTCGGATTTAGAGTTTAGGGGTTTAGGGGTTTAGGGTTTAGGGGTCTAGGGGTTTCAGATTTTGGAATTCAGGTTTAGAACTCAGTGAAAGCGGTTTGGGATTTCGGAATGAAGACCTGGGACTGGGTGGTTAGGAGCTGGGGTGAGGAAGCCCACCAGTTGCGCTTTGATCCTGGGAATATGAATTCCGGTGTTATGGAAGCAGTATCGCTTATAGAAAGGCAATGGTAGCCTCTTCCGGTCCATATATAAACATACGATCAGATACCTCCAAAGCCTTCTTCTAATGATTATTAATTAAGGTCTCTGCGTCAGCACCAGCACCTAGACTTTACATTTTAAGTGTTTCAAGGCTTTGGGTTTAGAGAGATTTCTTCCTTGGCTGAAGGTTTAGGGGCTTTCCAGGCCTCTTTAGGAATCGCACGTTGTAGGAATAGGGCTTTCGCGTTTAGAAGCGTCCCAAGGTCATGAACATCGACGAGAACGACGTGGACAAGAAGTATTTCCCAGAGAGGCACATCCCGGTCATCAAGCTCCTCGTCAAGAAGCCGCCGGAAGACGACGGCCTGGATCACTCGAACGACAAGCCGGTAGTGCTGCTCGGCTTGGGGCTTCGGGGGACGCAGCACCGTCTACCTGGAATCCGTAGCCCGAAACTGTTTTTTTTTTTTTTTGAAATTCCTTCATCTCTCAATCCTAACTCCTCAGCTCGCCTCCCACTTCAGCTATGGGGACCTTCAACAATTAGGGTTTCAGGTTTTGGGTTGTAGGCTTGAGGGTTTCGGGTTAGGATTGTAAGGCTCTCCGGGTTTGGGACCCTTACCCCCCGACTTAAGCCCCTGATTCCTGACCTGTCCAGGTCCAAGAAGGTATCCTATGCACCGAAGAACCTTCCAAGGGCATCTTTTAAGTGGCAATTGCCTTTTTGCCTTTGTGTTGGGTGCTCGTATTGCCTGTACTACTGCTAAGAAGACCAGTGGCACTACTGCAAATTGCCTCCACTAGTCCTGGTGTTGACATTATAAACCTGGTGTTGATATTATATACTTGTATTGCTAGTACTTACTCTACTCGTCATCGTCGTCGTGGTAGTAGTAAACCCTAATCCCTAAAGCCTACTACCACAGACCGTCTGCACCCCTTCGCCTCAGCCATTTCCCAACCCCTGACCCCGAAACACAACAGCACAGCCTCTGATATAAAATAGAAGCTTGAATAGGTAGTACAATTACTGATGCTATTTCTGACGGTTCCTTTTATAACTATACTATGCCAAGCCCCAAACAAGGATCTCCTACGAAGGGGGCCACGACATCGCCAGCTGGCTCCAATTCCTGGGGGAGCACACCGAGCTGAAGCTTCAGGATGTCCTGGACCAGACCCTGGGCCAAACTTCGTCATAAGAGTGCAGGGCTTAAGGTTTCGGGCTTAGGTCTTAGGGGTCAGGGATGAGGGTTTAGGGTTCAGGGCTGCTTTTTGTTGAAGCTGGGTGGGCATGGGCATGGTTCGAGGGTTTGGGGTTTGGGGGTGATGGTCGGAGTTTGAAGTTTAACGTACGGTCCAGCTCTGAGTTTCACTCTCTACGGGCGTTGGATGCACGAAATCATGGAACCCTAAGCTGTGGCGCTCCCAAAAACAAGCCCACACCACCAGAAGCCACAGTCTCGGGGTTTGGAAATTGAGTAGCAGTTCCCGGAAGGCTGCAGTGAAGGCTGCCGTAAACCCGAAACGTTAACAACCCAAACCCCGAAGCCTGAACACCGAAGTCCGGGAACTACAGAAAAACGATTTAAACCCTAAACCCTGAACCCTAAACCCTGAACCCTCGTAACAAGAAAAAGGGTTTAGGGTTTAGGGTTTAGGGTTCCGAAGCCCAGGAACTTCCAAAGAAAGCCTTAAGCCCTAAACCCCCAAGCCCACCCTTCAAAAACCGAGACACAAGGCCAACACTCCGAAGCCCTAAGCCCTAAACCCTAAACCCCTATAAACCCTCCACCCCAAAGCCGAGGAACTTCCAGGAATACTGCAAGGACTTCGCCATACCCGACATGCAGGCGTCGATGCACCAAGCAGCGCGCAGGGCCTTGAAGGAGACGCATGCCGGATTTTCTGGGTCAGGGCTTGGGGCTTTGAGGGGGTTTAGGGTTTAGGGTTTGCGCGTTTGGGGTTTAGGGTCTAGGGTTTAGGGCTTGGGTTTTGGGGCATTTGGGGTTTAGGGTTTAGGGTCTGGGTTTAGGGCTTGGGGTTTAGGGGGTTTGGGCATGTGAGGGTTTGGGGTTTCGGGGTACTCTATTGCTCCTAAACCGCAACCCAAAACTCCCCGAAACCCAATTGGTGCTGAACCCGAAAGCGCCAAACCTCGAAACGCACACCCGACAACCCTTAAAACCTCCAAAATCTGTGCCCTAACCCCCTACATCCCAAGCCCTGAACCCTGAATCCTGAACCCTGAACCCTATACCCTAGACCCCGAATCCTATCCTGCCGTCTGGAAGGACTCCTGGGGCGCCGACACGGCGGGCGCGCTTGCGGGCGCAGGGGGAAGCCAGATCTTCCGCTGCGTTTGTAGGATGTTGGTGTTGGGGCTTAGGGTTTAGGGTTTAGGGCTTAGGTGTTTAGGGCTTAAGGCTTTAGGGGTTTAGGCGGTTCAGGGATTAGGGGTTTTAAGAAGCCCAAATTATTTTGTTTCTTGGGGTGATGCGAGTCTATGGTTAGGGGGGTTTTGGGTTTTTAGGGCTGAGAGTAGGCCTGAAGAGGGCGTAGGGCAAAAGCCTATTGTTTGGGCCGGTTACTTGCCAATTTCGATTCCTTAAAATTACCCTAGTTTAAGTACAAAAAGCCCTTCTACAGCCCTATCGAGCCGTCATAAACCCTACAGCACGGCACAAAACCTAAGCAAAAACCACCATAAAACTTGCTAAACCATCCTATCAAACCCTTAACATCCTAAACCCAAAACCAAAAACCCTAAACTAAACTAAACCGTGTAAAGCCCTTAAAGACTGCCGAAGCCCCCAAAACGCCCAGGAGCAGCTGGAGACGACTCTGTGGTTTCCTTTGCCACCGGCCTCAGCTCAAGCGGAGAGGTTTTTGGGGTTCAGGGTTGAGGGTTTAGGTTTAGGGTTTAGGGCTTAGGGTTCAGGGTTGAGGGTTTAGGTTTAGGGTTGAGGGTTTAGGGTTCAGGGTTGAGGGTTTAGGTTTAGGGTTGAGGAATAGGGTTTTGGGGCCCACTATACTATACTTGTAACAAGGAACCCCCGAAATAGTATAGGTAATTCTTGAGGCCCCTATATTACTCAGAGCTAGTGCAGGAGAGAGTCCTGTAAGGATTAAGGGTTTATGGTAGCAGGGCTTACAGAGTTTGGAGTTTAGAGTGTTTCGGGGCATCGAGTTTCAGGATTTGGGGGGGGGGGGGGGGNGTGGTTGTGGTGATGTGGTTTTTGTAGTGATGGGTGTGTTTGTTGTGGTTTTTGTAGTGTTTGGTGGGGTTGGGGTTTGGGGTGGGGGGGGGGGGGGGGGTTGGGTTCGCTTGGAACGTTTTGGTAGAGCCACCCGAAACCTTTAAGCCTTGCAGGACTACTTGAAGGATCCACCGACGCAGTATTTGAGGTAACTCGGTTTATGATTGCTGGTAGCCCCAGCTAAGATACGTTTTTGGCAAAAATCTAGGCAACACTATACCTTCGAACCTCTGTAGGCTTTCTGAACCTGGGGGATTCCGGGCCGCAATGCCCTTAGCACAAACGTCGCCAAGGTTCCTACCCCTAAGCCCTCAACCCTAAACCCCTAATCCTCTAAACCCCTAAACCCCTAAACCTCTAAACCCCTAAACCCCTAAACCCCTAAACCCGTAAACCCCTAAACCCTAAACCCGAAACCCCAAACCCCCAATCCCTAAACCCTAAACCGTGAACCGCTGACCGCACCCCTAAACCCCTCTGCGAAGCGCTAAACCGCAAAGCGAGACAAGGCAACTACTGCCTGGATCCGGATCTGAAGTTCGAGGAGCCTGAGGCGCCATCCCTTTTCAGGGGATCTCGGGGTTTAGGGTGTGGGCGTTTAGGGGTTTAGGGTGTAGGGGTTTCTAGGGGTATAGGCGTTTAGGGTTAAGGGTCTAGGGATTTGGGGCTTAGGGTTCAGGGGTTCAGGGGTTCAGGCTCTGTAAGGTTTAGGATGCAGGGAGTAGGGTTCAGGGTAGAGGGTTCAGGGGTTCAGGCTTTGTAGGGTTTAGGTTTTGGAGTCGAGGGTCTAGGAATGGAAGAATGGTAGAAATAGTAGTTATAATTGTACCCCATTCCTCCATTCCCTACTAACCAAAGGTAAGTAAACCCTAGCATCAATCTCCCAACCCCTAGTTATATAGAACCCTTATAGGTCCCTTATAGGAACCCTTATAGATCCCTTTAAAGGAAGCCAGGTGTGGGGGAGGTTTGGGGTCTAGGATGGAAAAGTCTGTTTGGTTTAGGGTTTAGGGTTTAGGGTTTAGGATTTTTGTGGGCTTCGTAAAAGGAGGCTATCTTCTTCGCATAAGGGCCTTGCATTCCCACACACCAAACTCGGAGATCCCCAACCCCTCTAGACTCTAAAGTCCTAAACCCTGAACCTAGACACCCAAACCCTACACCCCAAAAGCATGAACCCCAAACCCCAAAACCCTAAACCCTGACTGCTAAACCTCCTCCCGAAAGCTCATCCCACAGCTCAGCGCCGCAGAACGCACCGCGCAGGTGGAGGGGAAGAAGGTGAAAGTTGAGAAGCAGGAGGGTGCCAGGGTTGGGGGCTTAGGGTTCATGATTCAGGCTTTAAGCTTTCAGGGCTTAGTTTCAGGGTTTAGGGTTTAGGGCTGTAGATTCGGGGTTCCGGGCGCGGCTTATTTGGTGTCTCAAACGTGTGGATAGTTCTCTAAAGGTCATTTATAAATAAGGGTGCCGTACAAGTTTGGGGACCTAAAAACGGACCCTTATTCAGAGAATTACCCATGTTCAGACTTTAGGATTCCGGGCTTTCTTTGGCTTGGAAGGTTCCTGGTTTAGCTCTATATTGTGGGCCTCAAGCCCCAAGCTTCTGAACGCGAACCTTAAACCCTAAGTCCTAAGCCCTAAAAACCCTAAACCCCTTTCGGACCTGAGAACTTAAACCCCAAGCCCCAACACACACCCCAAGACCTTCCACTGAACCCGATCCATGAAACCCCGAACTCCCCAAGCAACAACGGCCGAAACCACGAGTCATAGAAATTTTTGCCTTGAAACTATGTGTTAAACATGCCCTACCCTAAACCCTAAACCCCTAAACCCTAAACCCTAAACCCGTAAACCCTAAACCCCTAAACCCTAAACCCCTAAGCCCGAAAGCCCCAGTCTATTTATTATGGCCCCGCTAAGACAAATACCTCCCCAAAAAGTCGCGAGGACTCCGGGGAGGACGAGCTATGGATCCGGCTTCTCCTGAAGCGCCTACAGGAATCGAAGTGGGGTTCGGGGCCTGGGGGGCTCTTAGAATCTTTTCTCTGCATCTTTGTTACACCAAAACCTAAATCCCGAACCCTAGTTCCTCGGGTCTCCTTAGGAATCTTTTTTTTTTTAAATTGTTCATACAAAACCCAAGAGACCATTAAGACATATTTTATTATTATGGTGTAAGGTGGTATAGCATATAGCCTGTTGATTATGGGTCTCAGGGGTCGCATCCACTCCCTCGATCCCCCGAAGCAATACACAAGTCCCACGAAGGCCGATGGGTAGTTGTACGTGCAGTAGGTTTCTACTCGTAGAGCGGGAAACGCATCACAGAACCCCAAGTGAACCTAAAGCCCTTATAGAACCCATGTAGGGCCTTTCTGTAACCTTTTCAGTAACCTTTTCAGAACGCTAAACCAAAACCAAAACTCCCAAAACCCTAAGCCCCAAACCAACCCTAAACCTAAACCCTACAGCCCTAAACTTAAGAACCCTAAGCCCTAAACCCAAAGCCCTAAATCCTAAACTCCTGGAAGCCCTGCAGGAGGACGTGGAGAAGGCCCTCCGCAGCGCTCACCCACAGAAGCCCCTGGAGTTCCTCAGGACTGGGTTCGAGTTAAGGAGCTGAATTTAACTTACCATAATTTAGGGTTCCTTTAAGGGTTCCTTTAAGGGTTCCTTTAAGGGTTCTATAGGGGTTTAAGGTTAAGGAACTGAATTTAATGTCACGATGATAGGGATCTGTAGTAAATAATTGGGTTTCTTTATTATGGTAACCCTAAGAGATTTGGAGTTCCTCCGGAAGCTCGGCTCGAGTTCACCCTCCGGAACCCTAGGGTTTAGGGAATTTGGGGTTTAGGGTTTAGGGAATTTAATTTAGGGTTTGGGGAGTTTAGGGATTAGGGAATTTAGGGTTTAGGGAGTTTAGGGTTTAGGGAGTTTAGGGTTTAGGGTTTAGGGAGTTTAGGGTTTAGGGTTTAGGAAGTTCAGGGTTTAGGGTGTAGGGTTGAGGTTTCAGGGTTTAGGTTTAGTACGGTTTCAGGGTTTGGAGTTTAGGGTCTTAAAACCCTCAGCCCATGAAATTCCAAACTGTGAAAGCTTAATGTTATAGTATCCTTAAGTTCCAATCCCGAAATCGTCCTAAATCGCAAGCCTCACTTCTGCAATGTTTTGGGTGAAGCCACTGGTTCAGTTAAAGGTTGAAGGTTCGAGGTTTGGGGGTTTGGCCTTTGAGGGTTTGCAGAGCTCATGGGTTCAGAGCTTAGCATAACAGGAGTTCAGGGACGAAGTTTCTGCTAGTCGATGTTCTCATCCTTCCTGACAAGGAGCCTCAATGCCTCATGAACCTCATATGTACGTCAGACTCTTGTCGCTGAACACCAACAGCCTCTCCCAAAGCCACCCTAAACCCTAAACCCTAAACCTAAACCCCAAACCCTAAACCCCTAACCCTAAACCCTAAACCCCTATGAAAGCCCTCTGCCTCCTCGGGAAAACCACCAAAGAACAGGAGGGACTCCTAGACCCTAGTCCAAACCCTGAGCCCTTACCCGAAAACCCGCTAAACCGATAAACCCCCCAAAACTGCTAGGCCCTCCTAAACCCTAAACCCTAATCCCCAAACTGTAAACCCTTAACCCCTAGACCCTAAACTCCCTAAACCCTACGTAAAACCAAAACCCTAAACCCTGAACCCTTAACCGATCTTTCCAGGAAGGCGCTGTTCTTGCCGGGGGCACGGCCGGACGAGCTGCAGGCCGTGAAGACCGGATTGCATGCCGAGGACTTCGAGCCTTTTTTGGGGTTTCGGGTTTAGGGTTCAGGGGTTTAGGCGGTTTAGGGTTTAGGGGGTTTAGGGTTTAGGACAGAGGTCGCCGGGAATGCCGAGGATGGCGGACTCGTCAGGGTCAGCCTAGGATTCGGTGATCTTGTATATGCTGGAGCCGGTGCTTT
This sequence comes from Symbiodinium sp. clade A Y106, assembly GCA_003297005.1. Taxonomy (NCBI): domain Eukaryota; class Dinophyceae; order Suessiales; family Symbiodiniaceae; genus Symbiodinium; species Symbiodinium sp. clade A. The sequence continues at coordinate 69,712 of BGNK01000928.1, forward strand.
TTGCATTCCGCAGCTTTGTGCAGTTCTGCCACGATGAGGAACAGATTCGCTTCAGGTATGCATCCGTGTGTCCGCCTAAAGCCTCCGAATAGTAATAGTAGTATGAGGAATATTAATAAGTTCTGCAACCTTCAGCTTCAAACCTGGAGCCAAGTCATCGCGGGCAAGAGTTGAGCAAACACAACCATGGACGAGCAACGTTCCTCGTTCATGTGCAGTGAAAGAACGAAAAGACAGTTTGTGCAAGATCCAGCTCAAGCAAGCATAATTATCACAATCCAGCTTTGTACTCTGCCTGTGGATGTGTCTGATACGATACCTCACGGGCAACCAGTGCATTCTGCATTCGGCTAAACGTTAAACCCTAAATCCATTGACAATCGGAGAGCTTGAGGAGCTGGCAGCAGCCGGTCGTGGCGACGAAGAGGTTCCCAGCCTGACCCGGCGACACGGGCAAGAAAATTATGGGAAGCAAAATAATCATAGCGGTATCGCCTTGTAGTCCTTAGATAACTAGATTATACTATACTCACAAACCCCATTCCAATCATCATATAAATATCACGAAGGTCCCTTGTACTAGGAGCTTCTTATCAAGGATCCGTATAACCACGAGTTGATTCTTGGTTTTTACGTACTTGCAAGGATAGCAGAAGTGATGACAGATGTTGGGGAACGACTTTGCAGCATCAAAGAAAGACCTATATTCCGTATGCATAGATCATGTAGTCATGTCATATCTTATACATATGTATGTGCACATTTGCAACTTGATTGACTTAATTGGTTCGCCGGAAACAATGCCGTTTGTTATACTGACGGCTGTGGGCCGCGTTCAGGGCCCGAGTTGCGTTTGTGTCTCTGTGTTTAAAATGTAGAAGCAGGTTAGGGTTTAGGGTTTAGGGTTTAGGGGAAGGTTAAGGTTGCATGCCAGGGGTTCGATTTTTGGAGGTCGTTTTGCGTCGGTTCGGTGGAGCGTCAGCAGAACATCTTGCGCATAGCTGTGGTCCTGTATTTTTCAACTGTAGCAAAACAGCTACAAACCTCAAAAGTTCTGCAACCACTGAAGCCCGCGAAGATCTGTATATCCCGAATCTGCAGCCATAGGATACCCGAGGCCTACAAGCCTAAACCCTAAACCCCAAACCCAAAACCCAAAACCCTAAACCCTAAACCCTACTCAGCACGTATCGCTCAGCCCAAACCGCAACTCCTAAGGCCCACGGGCAAATTGGGTTAGGGGAAAAAGGTTTAGGGGTTATTGATTTTCGGTTTAGGGTGCCGGTGCAGGGGCTTTTTGCATTGGATTTTGGGTTGTAGGTCGATTGTTAAGATTTGCGTGTTCGGGTTTGAGGTTTCGTTTCTGCGCTGATGTTGTGCTTCAGGTTTGAGAAGGATGTCTTTGCCGTTGATACTGAAATGCTTCTATCAATTTGGTTTACCTTTACTGTTGTGCTTGGCAAATGAGATACTGGTTGTACCATTGCCGATGTTGTAGTGTATTCGTTTGAATTCTTTTTTATCCTTAATTATAATTATTGGTATCCTTCTGACGATGATGATAGTCATGATTGTTAATTCTGACGTTCATCGTTATCGGTGTTGCGTGCTGAGGAAGTGGACCGAGCAGTGGTCCGCCGTGGAGCAGCAGCGCGCCGCAGCGCGCGCGGAGCCCATGGCGCTGCCCATGCGTCTGGGCTGTCGACGGGTTTTTGGGGGTGTTGAGTTGGGAATTCAGGGCTTAGTGTCCAGGGGTTTGTGATTTCGGGCATTGGGGTTTCGGCTTTATCGATTTGGAATGTGCATGCTTGTGGTTTAGGAATTCAAGGGTTGAGTGCTGTCGGGCAGGGATTTTAGAGCTCGGTGCTGTTGCTATCGGCTTCCGCATGGGCTGATACATGATCCTTCGCATCATTGAAAACCGAGAGCTATGGTGACTAGCGTGCGAGGCATGGTATCACGTAGAACCAAAGACCACAAGCTAGAGCAATAATAGAATCCGAGGACCCCTATACCCCTGAACCCCGAAACCCCTAAACCCTAAACCCTAAACCCCTATACCCCAAACCAGCCAATGATAGCAGGTCTGGTAGCATCCAGGCATTTGCGCTCTAAAACCCCAAGCTCTCAACTGCAACACATCAGCCCTCAGCCCAAAGCCATCTTAAACCCCTAAGTCTGGGAATCCCTAAACGAAATCCCTAAGGGCTAGGCCTAAAAACCCCGATACCCTTAAACCCTGAAATCCCTGAATCCCAAACCCCTGAACTTCTCAACAGGACCCAAAACCCCGAATCGAAAGTCCAAGGCTGCAGCGCAGCTGGGCCAAGATCAAGCAGGCCATCGACAGCCGAGCCCCAAAGCGCTTGCAGGCCCTTGTTGTAGTTCACGTAAGTTCAGGTTTCATTGTTTTTGGATATGGGTTGTGGAGGTTCCCTCTTTTCTGTGGCTTCAGGCTTGATGAAAAGATGTTTGCAGCAGTGGAGCGCGGCGTTGTGGAGTTCAGGGCTGCAGGGGCTTAAGATGAAGATGTTGCCCCGCCCCTATTCGCACTATTCGCACCAACACGCCATCAGCAAGACCAGCGGTGACACAACAAAGGGAAGCAACAAGGCTTACGGCTTAGCGGCGTTCTCCCATGTTATATTGTACTACATAACAGCATATCAACTATTGTATTAAGGGTTGTTCTCAGGTTATCCAAGAGCTGCTGGTCCGTGGCTTGGACCTGGACTTCACCTCCCTTGGGCGGGATCAGCCGTCCGTTCTCTGGCTTGCGGCTGCCAACAACGACCTGGAGGTCGGAACATTATAGGGACTAACCCAGAGGCTCCAATATCCCGTAATTAAGGAATATACTTTAAATCATATTAAATTTTGTGGGTTCCCTATTGTGATTATCGTATTACGTACCCCAAAACCCTATTCTAATTATTAAGGCCCCTACATTACATCGATCCAGCTAGCGGGAAGCATTGTCTGATGGAAAAGGTGGACGCTTCAACTTACAAGGTTGAAGATAGGTTTGTGGGGGGAAGAGTTTAGGGTTAAAAGTAGGACTTGCACAAAAAATTCTGCAGTAGTACTCCAGGAACCCCCCCCCTTTCCCAAAAAATCATTGGAAGACCTGTCCGCAGCAACTTTTTCCTGTTGTTTGTCTCCCTGGGTTGGCTTTGTGGCTGCATACATGAAGGACCTAAACCCTAAACCCTAAACTCTAAACCCTAAACTCTGAACCAAGGACCCATCTTCGTAGAAGGACGCCCCAAGCTCATGGACCCCCCCTGAAAGCAAGGAGTCTTCAGAAGGCTCTTCGATACTATGGGGGCCTTAATGGGGGGTTTCTTATTATAGTTATAGGTATATTATTCCATATCTTGCAACAGACTTTAGTTGCTTTTAGCTGTGGAGCGGCCTGTAATAATGCAGGAACCTGATTAAGAAACCCAGGGCCTATAACCCCAAAATAGTAGGATTCATATACAGAACCCTTTATAAAGGCCCTGGGTTTCTTAATCAGAGTCCTACACGATTATAGTACCCTTATAGATCCCTTATAGTAACCCTTATAGACCCCTTTAAAGGAACCTAGGCGCGAGCTGCCAGGTCCTCCAGATGTGCCTGGCGTGTGGGGCCGACCCCCATCGCGACAGCAGCGGCGTGCTCCCGACGGAGGTTGCGGCTTCTACGGGCGCCCTCCAGGCCCAAAGTTAGGGTTTAGGGTTTGGGGTTTGGTGTTTAGGGTTTGGGGTTTGGGCTTTAGGGTTGGGGTTCAGGGTTTAGGGTTTAGGGTGTAGGGTGTCGGGTTAGTGTTGCAGCTCTGTCTTGGACGTGACACTCCGAATCCATCACACTAGTCGCTACAAGATACCACGAGCACCGCCGGATGATAATGTTGGCGGACATGGCGGTGGTGGTGAAGGTGGTGATTGCGAGGATGGCAGGAGGTAGAAGGTGGTGAAGACGTTGAGGATAGGACGCTGCTGTTGACGGCGATGGTGCTCATGACGATGAAGGCGCAGATGCTAACCACAATGCTGCTGACGACGGCGAAGAAGAGGACAACAATGATATTGACGATGATGATGGTGACGTTGATGATGACGATGATGGTGATGACGGTAGTCATCACCATCATCACCACCATCTCTACCGGTGTCATCATCACCTTCATGTCACCTTCATCATCAGAATCTCCGGTCCTTCTTACTGTTCTTTCTTCATCATGAGCGCCACCGTTCTTTATGATTATATTGACCGTGCTGCTTTTCATCTTTGTCTTTATGACGAGGGCATGATCGTAGTCTCGTGGCCATCCTTAAATCGAAATCAGCATCTTCGCCTTCATCTTTTCGCATCACAGCCGCTGCGAATGCTCTGTTTTGTTCTGCAGCCGGTGCCACTATGCTATGGAAATGCATGTTGCCACTGCTGCTTTGATTGGCCTGGCTGGGATTCCTGACGTTGGTGGACCCTTCATGATCAGGATTGCGTTACTCTCGTAGCTGCGTGATCTGAACTAGGTACTGCCTGCTCGCGGGGGTTCTACCCGTGCAGTGGCGTTGGGTTCTTCATTGATGTTGAACTGGCCAAGGCGGCCCATGTGTAGTGTACTGACCGCCGGCTGATAACGATGACGACTGTAGTGCTGATGAGATGATGATGACGATGACGGGATGGTCACGGATTTCGAATTCCGGCAAACTCGCCACCGTCGCAAGCTTTAGAGTGTAGACTCCAAGAAACACAATCTAATCCCCAAAACTTACATGACTAAAACTCGAAACCCTGAACCTCTAAACCACTATCATGGTTTCGGGTTTCGGGTTTATGACTCCGAATGCCTCAGAAACCTGGAGCTAAAAGCCTTGAGCCCTAAACCCCATACTCATAGCCGTCAACCCTAAACCCTAAACTTCTAAGCCCTCAGTCCTAAACCGCAAACCCTGTCGTCGCAGAACCCCGTAGGCCCCCGGTGGAACCCTTTAGTATCCCCTGTGAAAGATTATTCAACCCTAAACCTAAACGCTACACCCTAAACTCCTAAGCCCTTATCTTAAAAGAAAAACCCCTAAGCCCGAAACCCCCAAGCCCTGCGTTGCTTGTTCCAGGCACTGGCCCTCCTGCTCCGCATCGGAGCTGTTCCGGGCCGTTTCCCGGGCCATTCTTTGGAGTTCGAGGGCTTTTGGTGTAGGGTTTAGGGTTCCGGGTTTAGGGTTTAGGGTTTAGGGTTCCGGGTTTAGGGTTCAGGATTTGGAGCTCAAGGGCTTTGGGCTTGAAGGTTTTTAGGAGTTCCTTTACGGCTTCCGCAAGGGCATGATTTGGTTTTCCTCGTTAGGGTTTACCACACAGATCCCGGGAGACGTCGACCTCGTGGCATAAAATTCCGCGAACCCCCGAAAACTGCTTTCTTTGGAGGCCTTAAAAGGTGGGATGAAGGTAGGTCGGACCAGGTAGGATGAAGGATCCCCCATATAAGGGCTCTGATGTCGGGATTACCCCACCTACCTTCATCCCACCTGTCGAGGCCCCCAATTTCTAACACACGACGAGATTCGGCAAGAGCCGGCTGAACCCCCAAGTCACACACCCTAAACCCTAAACCCTAAACTCTGAACTGGAAACCCAGTTCCCTGAAGCCCTGAGCCGAAGGGCCTCCGGGCCCTACAGTTCATATAGTCCTAGCAATCAAAAGCCACAACTTAGGGCCCCAAAAAGCACATAAGCAAAAATTAGGATAGTGATATCCCATGTAAAGCCCCTTATAAAGAAGCCCAATAAGGCAGGGATATCCCCATAAAATGCTTATGCTTATGTGCTTTTTGGGTCCCTTAACAACTGCCATCATCATCATATCCATAAACAAGTCATCATGAACATAAAGCTGATAATCACCATAATGGAAAGCCCTAAAAAACCCTACACCTACGCCACCTACCCGCCTAAAAACCCCTACATCGCGAATATAGAAGCCTAAATAGTTACCAACATTATTCCTTAGGGTTCCTTTTTACAACTCTACTTTAAAAGGAGCCCAAAAACCCTATGCTAATTATTAAGGCCCCTATCTTCAAGCGCCCGCCACCGCGACAGCTTTAAGCAAAGGCTCCGTGCACTTTGCGGCCGCGACCTCCCAGATTGGAGCCCTCCGAGTCCTGATCAACACCCGCGCCGAGCTGAGGACCCGGTTTCAGGGCTGGGGTTCGGAGGTTTAGGGCCTAGGCCTAGGGTTTTGAGGTTTTGGGGTTCTGAGGTTTAGGGGCTAGGGTTTTGAGGTATAGGGTGTAGGGCTTAGGGTTTAGGGTTTAGGGCCGAGCTGAGGACCCGTTTTCAGGGCTGGGGTTCGGAGGTTTAGGGCCTAGGGTTTTGAGGTTCTGAGGGCTTAGGGTTTTGAGGTTTTGGGGTTTAGGGCTTAGGGTTTAGGGCTTAGGGTTCTGAGGTTTAGGGCGATCCCAAAACTCCATCTGAGGGCTTAGGGTTTTGAGGTTTTGGGGTTTAGGGCTTAGGGTTTAGGGCTTAGGGTTCTGAGGTTTAGGGCCTAGGGTTTTGAGGTATAGGGTTTAGGGCCTAGGGTTTTGAGGTTCTGAGGGCTTAGGGTTTTGAGGTTTTGGGGTTTAGGGCTTAGGGTTTAGGGCTTAGGGTTCTGAGGTTTAGGGCGATCCCAAAACTCCATCTGAGGGCTTAGGGTTTTGAGGTTTTGGGGTTTAGGGCTTAGGGTTTAGGGCTTAGGGTTCTGAGGTTTAGGGCCTAGGGTTTTGAGGTATAGGGTTTAGGGCTTAGGGTTTATGGTTTCGGGCCGAGCTGAGGACCTGTTGGGAGCCGAGGTTTGTTTTGGGGCTTTAAGGGTTCCTTTCAGGGATCTCGAAGGGCTCCTTGAAGGGTTTAGGGGTTTAGGGCTTTTGGAGCCGAGCTTCGTTCTTGGGCTTTTAGGTTTAGGGTTTTTAGGGTTAGGGTTTCTATTCATGGGTGGTTAGTTCCTGGGATTTTGGAGTGATTGGGGTTTAGGGTTTTGAGGTATAGGGTTTAGGGCAGTTTAGGGTTTAGGGTTTAGGTTGGCAGCTGAGCTTTTGTGTTGTGTTTTTTTTGGTGTGTTACTTCCTGGGGTTTTGGTTGGAGTTTAAAGCTGCATTGTTTCCTTTTGGTGTCGAGGGTGTTTGTGTTTCTCTAGGTTTTAGGGTTTCAGGGTTTGGGGCTTGGGGTTTCTACCCTAAACCCTAAACCCTAAATCCCTAAACCCTAAATCCAAAACATCCTTTGCTCATTTTGGCCTTTTGATCGCTTGCAGCCGCTCAAGTCCTAGCCCTAAACCCTCAACCCTAAACCCTAGGGTTTAGGGTTTAGGGCCTAAGCCCTAAACCCTAAACCGCCTAAACCCTCCAGGCCCCCACGGCTCCTGTGATGTTCCTGGGTTCTGGAAATCCCTCCGTTCTGCGACTCGTGTTTCCGCCTCCACGTTTGCTTTAGGGTGTAGGGTTTGGGGCTTTTAGGGTTTAGGGTTTAGGGCCTAGGGCTTTTAGGGTTTACTGTTTAGGGTTTAGGGTTAAGGGCCCTGAAGGTCCAACCCTGAAACCCTGAGCCCAGAACCCAGAAACCTAAACCAAATTCCAATCCCAACCCTTGAGCTCTGAACCCGAATCCCTCAATGACTCAACCCTCAGCCCTAAACCCCGAAACCCTCAACCCTAAGCCCCTAAACCCTCAACCCTAAACCCCTAAACCCTAAACCCTCAACCCTAAACCCTAACCCCTAAACCCTCAACCCTAAACCCTCAACCCGAAACCCCAAGCAATCCCAAACAAAGTTCGGTCCCTGGCTTCAGGACCCGCGTCCATGGCCTTTCGGCCTTGGCCATCGCGGTGGCGCGCGATCACGACGAGGCCTTCGTAGCACATCGGGGCTTGGAAAGTAGGGTTTAGGGTTTAAGGATGTTAGGGGGTTGTATAGGGCAGTATAGGGATTCATAGGTTGTTTGGGGTAGGGTTCGGTTTGGTATCTTATGGTCCTCCTATCGGCGAGAAAGCTTTCTGCTCAGGGCTGGAGGTTTTGGAAGGATGCTTCCGGGCGTTGTCCCTAAACCCTAAACCCTAGACCGATGCTGAGCTCGTAGAGCTGAGGGTTTCGCTGTTTAGGATTTGGGATTTTACCGTAAGCCTCGAGCCTGCGCGTGTTAGCCCGATGACTTGAACGTGCTTTCATATATGGCCTAGGGTTTAGTTAGTGATGTAATAAGGAATTTAAGGCTTCCGGAAGTGAAAGGGAGTTCCACGGGTTCCTGAGGGATTGCGGAGTTTCCGAAGGGGCTGTCAAGGCCCCCCGTGCATTGTAAACATCAAGCCAAACCCTTCATCCCTAAGCCAGGGAGATAAAGCACATCCCCTGGATGCCCTAAGCACTTCAATGCCAAGCCCTAAAGCCTAAACCCTAAGCCCTAAACCCTAAACCCTAAGCCCTAAACCCTAAACCCTAAACCTTAAACCCCAAGCCCTAAGCCCTAAGCCCTAAAACACACCTTGAGCCCCCAGCCTTTGAGCCCAAATCCGTACCAGGCCACGAAGCTTTTGCTGGCCCAGACCTGGGGCAAAGAGCCGCCTTTGGGCCAAGCCGCCTGCGAAGCTCTGGGCTTGGAGGACTTGATCTATAAGGGTTCCTTCAAGGGATCTATAAGGTTGAGGGATCTATAGGGGTTCCTTGAAAGGATCTACAAGGGTTCCTTTGAGGGTGCAGGGATGTAGTAGTAATAGTAGTAGTAGTAGTAGTAGTAGTAGTAGTAGTAGTAGTAGTAGTAGAGTAGTAGAGTAGTAGAGTAGTAGTAGTAGTAGTAGTAGTAGTAGTAGTAGTAAACAAAAGAGAGAACATACATTTACGGCTACCGCCACAGCTACGGCAACGGCTGCTGCTACCCGCTTCCACTTCGGCTTCTTGCGGCTACTGCTACTGCTGCTGCTGCTACTACTACTACTACTGCTACTACTACTACTACTACGACGACGACGACGACCACGACGACGACTGCGACAACGGCTGCGAATACGACTCTTCTGCAACTGCAGCTTCTACTACGAGTAAGATTACGATTTAGTAATAATAAGACAGACCAAACGTACCAGCAACAAAATCAACAATACAGCGACTAGTGCTGGTTGTTTAAGTAACAATATGTGACATGTGTAGTTGGTGTCTACTATGTACTGGTGCATGAACAATACGCAGGGGTGCTGAATGAATAGCTGATACTTCATGAGTAACAAGTCAGTATATGCTAGCTGTGTATAGGAGTGTAACATACCCGAGTAGATCAGCGCCTAGTGTATGATGCAATCCACGACAACGGAAGACACCGTCATGACTTGCTTTTGTCTTGGTGTGCGATATCTGAAATGCCATACAATACTCGACCATATTCATGCCATGAGGGTTAGACTCGAAACAGCCACCATGCATACTTTGTTTGGGGACCCTAAACCCTAAACCCTAAACCGAGCCTGGAGGAGGGGAGCAACATCCTCCACCTGGCAGCCTTGGGTGGCTTGGACCGAGCCTGCGACCTGCTGCTGCAGCGCGGTGTCAGGCCGCAGTCTGCCGGGCTGCCCCGAGCCGCGGGCACGCAGTTCCTGGGTTCTTGTTAAGGAGCTTATTTTTAAGTTGCCATATGATAATGGGAGTCTATAGAAAACCATAGTTAAGTTGCCATATAACAATAGGGTTAATAGGGGTCTATAGTAAATATGTACTAGGGTTTCCTGACTATGTGGTAACTTATAATTAAATTCCTTCACAAGACCCCAGGTTCGCCCAGGAGCAGGTGCGCGCCGTGCTCGAACCGCAGCGCTGGACGCTGCTGCGGCGGCTTTGGCCCGAGGGCGCCACGAAGTCTTTGCCAGTCCATCAGGCCTTCAAGCAGGTGCTCGACGAATGCGGCTCAGATCCCAAAGTGGTGGCCGTCTGTGCCGGGGTGGGTGCCCTTCGGCCGACATCGCTTGCAGCGTTGATGGACGATGCCGAGGCAATCAAGCTCCTTGCTGCCACGGACATATCAGAGGATCCCCTGCCAGGTGCGAGTCCGTCAGCCCTGATGTGGGCCCAGTGGTCGAGTTCGCAGCAAGCTGCCAGGGTCATGCTTGATGCGGGTGTGACTCTGAGCAATGCAGACCTGGAGGGACTTCGGCGCTTGGGACGGGCGCGACGCCAGTCGCAGGACAGCAAGACCGGCAGTGATGCACCCTCTGCAGCTGCGCGTCTTCTGGATCCCAGCGATTGGAGCCTTCTACCCCAGGCAGTGCAGCACTTCGCCAGTGCCACTCCCCTATCCCGACTGCAAGACCTACGAGAGAGGATGCTCTTCGGCATCAGCGAAGTGAGGCCAGCAGATGCACCGGCAACTGGAGGTCTGCTGCCTGTACCGATGCAGCCTCCAGCTTTGACGCGGGTAACCTCCATCTCAGCGGAGCAGGAGGAAGCCGCAGCCAAGGAGGAAGTTGCTGCCTCTGCATTGTTAGATTTGCTGGGCCCCGCCAAAGCCAGCATCATCCGCTTCTTGGTGCAGAGAGAGATCGCACAAGGTGAGGGCAGGTCGGGGCTGTCGGCCATCCACCTCCTTGCGCTGCACGCCGCCGCGACCTTCGTGGACATCCATGCGCAGTGCCAGCTCTACATGCCCCTCCTGAAGCTAGGTTCCCAAGTAGTACCCTTTCGTATTCTGGGGTCTCCCTTAGCTTGAAAAGCGGACCCTTAACATATTTTCACGGGCGCCCTAAACCCCTAAAATAAACCCTGAAACCCTACATCCTGAAACCCTAAACACTTCAACCCTGCACCCTTCACCCAAAATTCAACCCAAACCATTAAGAACATGAGCCCTCATGGTTCTGGGAACCTAGTACAGGGGCCTAAATAAATACCAATACCATTTTGGGGGCTCCTTACTACAATTACAATAGAATTTCCCTCCAAACCCTGGCCCCTATATTGTAGTCCTTATAGGACCCCCTTTACAGGAGCCCTATTCATTCCTTTTATGGGGACTCTATAGATCCCTTTAGAGGAAGCTTATAGATCCCTAACTTTTCTGGGGAATGTAGGAAGTCAGCTCTCGGCGCGCTGCCCAGCGCTCGGGGTCCCTGCTACCGCGCCGTCATGCGGGGCTCCAGCAAGGAGGCCCCATCCCTGAGGCAGTTCTCCCTGGGATGCTCGGTCGGATCGTAGGTTGGGGTTTAGGGTTTAGGATTTTAAGGTTTAGGATGTTGGGGTGGTTTAGGGTTGCAGTTCTTCCTGGGATGCCTAGCCTGATTTTTGGGTGTAGGGTTCATGGGTTTAGGGTTTAGGGTTTGAGGCTGTTGGGGTTTAGAGTTTAGGATTTTAAGATTTAGGGTTTAGGGTTTAAGTACAGTTTCAGTTTATTCCTTACCCTAAGGCCTGAACCTTAACTCCTCAACCCTCAACCCTATTACTACCTCTACCCTTTAAGGAACCCTTTAAAGGGAGACCCTATTATAGAACCCGACCCGATTATAGAACCCTTGAAAGGGAGACCCTATTATAGAACCCTTCAAAGGGAGACCCTATCATAAGAACCCTTTAAAGGGAGACCCTATCATAGAACCCTCTAAAGGGAGACCCTATTATAGAACCCTTTATATAAAGGGAGACCCTATCATAAGAGCCCTTTAAAGGGACACCCTATCATAGAACCCTTTAAAGGGAGACCATATTATAGAACCCTTTCAAGGGAGACCCTATTATAGAACCCTGAACCCTTTGAGGATCCGTGGTCCAATGGCCCGCCGCGACCGCCGGCACCTTGGACTTCGGCGCAGCCATGGCCGCCCTGCCCCTGGGCTCCTGTTTTAGGGGCTCCTTTAAGGGATCTGTAGGGGTTTAGGACGATTTAGGGTTTATGGTTTAGGAGTTTAGGAGTTTAGGGTTTAGGGGCTAGGGTTTGGAGTTTAGGGTTCAGGGTTGAGGAGCGTCGTTTCAGTTAAAGTTTAAGGGTTCCTTAAAGGGCTCCTTCAAGGGTTACTATGGGTTCTGAAGGTGGAGCATAGTTTCAGTGAAAGTTCGAGTTTTCTACAGGGGTCTAGGGTTTAGGGGTTAAGGGTCTCGGGTTGAGGAACTCCCCTCTCTTGTCACCCTCAGTTTCTTAACAAGACCCCTAAGCCCTAAAAGCCCTAAGCCCTAAACCCGAAACCCTAAACCCCAAACCCAAAACCCTAAACCCGAACCCAGGGCAAGAATCCGAAACCCTAAACCCTCAACGAACCCAGGTCTCTTGGGGCCGATGCCAGCTCTATGGGGATCATGTTCAAGGTGCGGCGCCTCCTCTCTGCCAAGGAGGCTCGCAGTACCGTGCTAATGGGCTCAACATCGGGGGCCTAAGTATCAGGGCCTTGAGAATAGAGCCAGGCTTGAGGGTAATGGGTAATACTATAGTAATAGTAGTAAGGAGCACAAAAGAAGTCAGGCTCCTACATTCGGTTTGAGGGTTTGTGGTTGTTCGGTGCAAACCCAGGACTCCACATCAAGCGATTTCGCTGTTGCGCTTCAGAGCTTTCACAGCTTCTGTTACGCATAGCAGCCTCAAGCAAGCATTTGTGAGTCTAGTTCCTTTATATGCATTGACCCGGGAAAGTGGGTCCCGGTTTCGTCCCCCACCCTGAAGCCGAAATTCCGAAGCTTTTGAAGACGAAATTGTTCGCAAGGAGCTGAAGCTCAAATTGTGCGCGAAGACGAAATGTGAAGACGAAAATCGGCCATGAAGACGAAATTCCTGNATTCCGAAGCTTTTGAAGACGAAATTGTTCGCAAGGAGCTGAAGCTCAAATTGTGCGCGAAGACGAAATGTGAAGACGAAAATCGGCCATGAAGACGAAATTCCTGTGAAGACGAAATTTGGTTTGGGACACGCTGAAGACGAAAATCATTCGTGAAGACGAAATTCGTCCCGAAGACGAAATTCGGCCCGAAGACAGAATTACTCAGCGTTCTAGGCTCCGGAATGCTTCTCTGAAGACGAGAAATTCAGCCCTGCAGAAGAAATTCGGCCGCGAAGACGAAATTCGGCCCTGAAGACGAAATTGGGCCTTGAAGACGAAACTCGGCACTGAAGACGATATTCGGCCGCGAAGACGAAATTCGGTCCTGATGACGATATTCGGCCGCGAAGACGAAATGCGGCCCTGAAGACTAAATTCGGCCCTGAAGACGAAATTCGGCCCTTCAGGCTGGGGGCCGACCGAATTTCAGCTTCAGCGAATTCGAGCGCCGAATTTCGGCGTCAGGCACATTTTCGGCGTCAGGCTGGGAGCAGCCCGAATTTAAGCTTCAGGGATTTCGAGTGCCGAATTTCGGCGTCAGGCACATTTCGGCATCAGGCACATTTTCGGCTGAAGGCACCGAGCTGATGACAGCCCGTCGCCGTGCGCAGGTAGCCCCTCCCACATTCGGACAGACCAGTCTCAGCGCCGAATTTAGGCGTCGAGAGCATCTTCAGCGCCGAATTTAGGCGTCAGGACCATTTTCGGCTTCACTCGCTTGTCCGGATCGAATATCGGCGCCGAATTCGAGCGTCAGCCGACTTTCGGCTTCAGACCGAATTTAGGCGCCGAATTTCGGCTTCAGAATTTAAGCTTCAGGGGGGGTACGAAACCGGGACCCACTTCCCCGGTCCCTGCACGATGCCTCTATCCTGAGTCGGTTGTGCCCCAGAACGCACTCAACCCGAAGACCTAAACCCTAAACCCCTGAACCCTAAACCCTTAAGCCCAAACCCGAAGCCCTTCTTTCGCCAACCCGGCCACTAGTGGCGTTGCTTTGGGCAGGTGTCCGAGAAGCAGGTGCTTTTCATAGGCGGCAGCACCTCTGGCCCATTTTGGAGCTCTAGTGTTTTTGGGGTTGGGGTTGTAGCCTTTATGGGAAAAGGGTTAAAGGCTTTACGGTTTGAGGGTTGAGGGCAGAGGATTGCAGGTTTTAGGGCTCACAAAGTTTCAGGTTTGCGTCTGGCGGTGTTCAGAATCGTCGGTAGCACAATTAATTCCGACCATAGAAAGCACTACTGCGCAGTTTGAGGCCTCGTAAACCCGCTTAATAGGGCAGATCAATCAAGGGAATAGATGCTGAACCCTGAATTCTTAAGCCTAAACCCTTTACAACCCTAAACCCCTAAACCCTAAAACCCTAAACCCTAAAACCCTAAACCCTAAACCCTGAACCCGAAACGGTGAAGCTCCCAGCCCTAGAGGAGCCAGACCCTAATGTAGAAGCCTAAATAAGTACCAAATATTATTCCGTATGGTTCTTATTTTAGTTAACCCTAAACCCTAAACCTTAAACCAAGTTAGACTCTAAAGGAGCCCAAGACCCTATTCTAATTACTAAGGCTTCTATAGTAACCTCCACCCCAAACCTAAAACCATTACGGAGTCTTTGTTAAACCTTTTAAAGAATTGTTGTAGAATTTTTCAAAAGGATCCTTACACAGCCTTACAAAAGCCCGACGCAGCCCGCAGTGAAGCGCTCCTGAAGCTCCACATAAAGCCCTTGTTTGTAGTAGAGAATCCCTCATATCCAAACCCGGCAAAACCGGTATGAAAGCGCGTATGGGAAGCCGACGTAATTCCCTGTTTTTTTCACCCTCGCAAAACAAGCCCTAAACCCGAAGCCCTAAGCCCTAAACCCTAAACCCCGAACGCCTAAACCCCTAAACCCTAAACCCCTACACCCTAAACCCTAAACCCCTAACCCCTAAACCCCTAAGCCCTAAACCCTAAGCCCTAAGCCCTAAGCCCAAGGCATGCGAGTGGTGGGACTCTTTGCCCTCAGCGGCCCACTCCTGGCGGCGGAGCGCGAGTTGGCGGCGCAGGGAAGGACAGGGCTGAAGGGGTTTAGGGTTTGGGGTTCAGGGGTTATGATTATGGTTATGATGGTGGTTATGACTATGATTATGCTTATGACTATGATTACGATTATGGTTATGACTATGATTAAGATGATGGTTATGACTATGAGTATGGTTATGATTATGATTATGGTTAATATATTATCACCACCGCTGTTGTTCCCACTGCTTTTATTATGATTGGACTTTTTTTGTCGTTGTAGTCGTCGCAGTAGTAGGTAGTGGCAGTAAGAAGGACGAGGAGAAGAGTAGTCGTAAGGATTCTCCTTCTCATTATCAGCTGCGGTGGTACTGCTCCAGCTGCTGCTGCTGCTGCCACGAGTACCACTACAGCAGCAGTATGTCAGAAGAACGCATAGCGACTAAGAGGGCAAGTGGGCTTTCTGGGATGGCCTTCCTTGCTTGTGTGCACAGGGGACACGCCGGCTTCAAGACCCTACGCCGAAACGCAAACTGCACATCCTGGGCACTAGCGCCCCTGCGCGGACGTGACTAGAACCGGAGCCCGCAATCCTGCAAGCTTTAGGGTTTTGGGTCGAGAAGCCGAGCTTTCCGAACCCTCGAGCCGACCGCGTCTTACAGCCAAAAAGCAAGAACCATTCGAGCTTTGCAGCGACGACTGCAGCAGGAGCTCGGAGCGTTTGGGCAGCTGGTGCCCGTGCCTCTGCGGCTCTTCAGTTTTTTTTTTTTTTTTTTTTTTTTTTTCGGGGTTGGGGGTTTGGGTTTAGGCGTTTAGGGGGTTCGGGGTAAGGGGAACCCCACAAGGGCCAAGGACCAGGGGCCTTTAGCNTTTTTTTTTTTTTTTTTTTTTTTTTTTTTTTTCCGGTGTAGGGGTTTAGGGTTCAGGCGTTCAGGTGTTCAGGGTTAAGGGAACCCCAACAAGGTCCAAGATCCAGGCACCTTTAGCGGGCCTTTCAGGGCCTTCAAGCCCCTTCAGCAGGCAGTAGCAGGGGGGTAGCCCTTAAAGGTATAGTGCTAAACCCGAGACCCCAAACCCTAAACCACAAAGAAGGGTTATAATTAGGGTAACTCCATTATCTTCTAACCTACTTACTAACTCCCCGGGGCCTCTAAGCACTCCCACACCCCACCAAATACAGCAGACACCAAACCGGCGCAGCCCTATAGTTCCCCTTAAAGGAACCCATATAGATCACTTTAAGGGGCCCTATTCTAATTATTAAGGCCCCTATCAAACCTTAAAAACCCTAAACCCTAGACCCTAAACCCTAAACCTTAAAAACCCTAAACCCTAAACCCTAAACCTTAAAAACCCTAAACCCCGCAGCAGGTCCCTGGACATGGCAAGGCGGCCCGAGGTTGCCCAGCCCGCCGAGTTGGATCCTTGTCGGCCTTCGGCAGGGGGTGTTGGGTTTAGGGTTTAGGGGTTTAGGGGTTACCCTAAACCCTAAACCCGGTTTAAGGGTTTAAGGGTTTAGGGTTTAGGGTGTAGGGGAGTTGCTTTCTTGGGTTGCTAGGATTTTTTGGCCGCTCTTGGGTGGCTACCTGTATGTTTCTTTGTAGCTGTTTGATTCTTCTTGTGTGTTCTAGGGGCTTCATAGCCTGTTCTACGAGGTTTGGATAGGCTTGGGTGTCTTTGTGCTACGCCTTTAGGGGCCTCAAGGTCAGGCCTAGTAGTAGAGCAGGTAACCTTTAACCTTTTGGGGTAGTATAATCCCTATATAAACCTTATAAAATGAAGAAAGTTAACCTTTGGTTCCCCATGATACCCGACAAGTAGCCAGGTGATAAAGCTTGTGGGATGGAGGGTTTGTAGGATCAAAGGTACTGATCAGTGCTGGGGCTTCTTCGATTTTTCCAGAATCCAGGGAATCTGGGGCTGATTGCGAAGCTGATATAGCACAAGCCAGAAAGTTGGAACATGGCTTTAGGAGGAATAGTGCTAGGATCCCTTATACTTTACCTTAAGGGCATGAGGATAATGATGTTCCAACTTTCTGGCTTCTACTATAGCCCTTGCAAAGGGAGTCTCCAAGGAGACTGTCGGAGCCCTTCTTTGTGGCTTAGGCTTTGGAGTTCATGGTTCAGGGTGCTGTGTTCTTTGTGGTTTAGGGTTGAGGGTTTAGGGTGTAATGTGCCTGATTGCTCTCGGCCTCAGTTTGTTCTCGAAGCAGCTGCGTGTGAAGAGAAGGTTTCTGGAGTGTTCTTCGTTTTTGCGGCTCTGACCTTGATCTGTTCTGGAACCCTAAGCCCTATATAAACCTTAAACCCTGTGTTGGCCAGATTTATGTGTCCAGATGTCAATGCAGCAAAGAAAGCATCTAGGACTTCGAAGCTTCCACGGTTTAGGGATGAGGGTTTGGGTTTAGGGTTACGGGACTAGGGTTTAGGGTTTAGGGATTGGGGTTTAGGGTTTAGGGATTAGGGTTTAGGGTTGATCCCTTGCTATGGCTTGAAAAACATAGATGGCTTAATTCCCTAAGCCTTAAGCCGAAAACCCCCCCCCCCCCNATTGAATCTTATTGAATCTTATTGGTTTATCATTTTTAAAAGGGGCACCTGCCCGACACCCCACCCCCCACACCCCAATCGAGGCTTTGCCGGTCGTCAACCCTAAACCTTAAACCCTAATCCCTAAACCTAAACCTGAACAGTAGTTTTACAAGAACATCATTGAATCTGACAGCTGGACAGTTCTGAGGCCTTAGACTAGGAGGCCGCATCTGTGCAGCCCGAAGCGGCGGTTCCAAGTTCCTTCAAGGCTTCACCTTGGATGTTTCAGGAGGGCCTTTGGGGATCTGGAGACTTACAGTTTAGGGCGGAATCGTGGAACGCCGGGAGCGGTTTATGGTTTAGCTTTCATCGTCAACCCGCAACCTGTAACGCTGAGCTCGATAAGGAGCAGCAGCCCTTGGTGATGGTGTTACTGGACGAGGAGGACACTTGACTGTCATATCTTGATGCTTCAGCGGAGGGCGTCGGGTCTGCATCCTGTGGTGTTGGTGACTAAGGAAGCTTGAAGATACCGCTCCTGACACCATGCGAACACAAAAGAAGACCTGTCTCACTAGCATTGCCACGCCTCGGCCAACCAGGCTGAGGCCAGCAAAGGGTTTAGGGTTTAGGGAGGTTTAGGGCTCAGGGTTTGGGTTCATAGCTAAGGCCCATCCATATCTGTCCAATACTGCAACAGTCTGGAAGGCGTCATCATGCCCACTGCTGAAACTGCAGCGGTGCGCAAAGCGCATGCTTCTGTTTCTGACGTCGCCCTACCATTGTTATGATTCTAGCCTTTGCACCACCGACCCCGCGACCGGCAAAGCGTTGCTGCCATCTCGCAGACCTTGTCCGCTCCTAGATGCTTATTGCAGAGGGTTTACGGTTTAGGGCTTATAGATTGCGTGACGTGGCAAGCTGAGAAGAGTCGAGAGCGCTAGACGTCGGATTGTGTGTAGCCGAACTGCAAGTTCTGGGATGGTGGACAAGTTTTGGGCAGCTGGATTCGAATAGTTACGTTTAGGTTCAGGAGCTCTTGTCAAGTGTCTGAGAGACCAATGTCGCTTCCCTGCAGATCCGAGTACAATGTTACTTGGTTTCTGCAAGTATGAAAACTTCCGAATGCACTCTCAGCACAAAGTGCGCTCGCTTGGGACCTGGCAAGCAGCTCCGTGCATTATCCCAAGCGCCAAGCGTCTGCTGTTATGTGGATGAACCCACGGTCCACTTAACGGCCCCCGGGATCTTAGTGTGGATGTTCTAGTTGGAGCCATGCTGAAAGAGTACTTCTGTTTTCGGCATGTAAATTTTGGCCGATGCTGGAACCTAACCCTAAAGCCTAAACCTAAACCCTACTAAGTCCTTTTCGGGGCCCTTAAGGAGGTGAAACCGCGTTGAGCCGGCGGGAGGTTTAAACCCCTCCGCCTCGACGTACGTTCGCTTTCTGGCTGTACAGACCAAGGTGGAAAGAAAGGCCTCGCATGTTTAGGGTTTAGGGTTTAGGGGTTAGGGAACAGCATCACATTTGCTCGATTCTTGTTGTCAGCGTCAGGATCGTGCTCAGTTCAGGGCGCCTTGCCGGGGCGTGAGTTTCGGCTCTTCAGCTTCTCCGCCAATCCGAAACTCTTTAGTCCTAAAGCTAGGACCCAGAGCAAGCCCTTATTCCCTTTTTTAGGGTTTAGGTTCCCTTATAACACCCTTTAAACTAAAAAGGGCACCCTTTTGATTCCTAGGTTACTCTCACTAGGTTCCTGAGTAGAACCCTTTTGCCCTTTTTGGTTTAGGGTCCCCTTATTAAAACTGAATATTAGGAAAAAGGGTATCCTTATTATAAAGGTGCTACTCAGGAACCTAGCTCAGGTCTAGAAGCCTGCCAGGTCAGTTCAGGGTTGAGGGTTAAAGTCCTAAAGTCTACCAGGTGCCGAAGAACCCTAATCCCTAAAGCCTAAACCCTAAACCCTTAAAGTCCTAAAGTCTAGCAGGTGCCGAAGTTGGACAATTGGCCCTGGCCCTTGACTTCCCGAATGCAGGAAGTCTTCAAGGTCTTCATCTGTAAAAGCCACAAGCCCGAAACCCTAAACTCTAAAACCCTATAAGGAACGTAGGCCTAAGCCCGACAATCTAACCTCCATCCCACTAAACCCCCACTAAACCCTAAACCCCCGCAACCCTAAACCCCAACCCCTAAACCCTAAACCCTAAAACCCCAAACCCTCTCGAACTCTCACGATCCGACACCATGAACCCTCTCCCTTCGCCCTACCTACACGGAGCACGTGCAGAGACTCTTCCGATGGTGATATACGCCGGCGGAGGCTGGTTCTACAGAACGGAAGTGGGTTGGGATTCAGAAATCCTCGGAACTAGGGCTTAGAATGTAGAGGGTGCTGTTTGAGGGGGCAGTGTAGGAAGAATGGTTTGAAACGGCGGCTGCAGCAATCTTGTCTGCATTAGACAAGCTTCCAGGGCTTTTCCACCCTCGTAATGACCAATTGGTTAGAGCTTGGGGTCTAGGGTTTAGGGTTTAGGGTTCAGGGGGTGGTTCCCGGTTGCAGGGTGTCGGGTGAATGCAAAAGCCTCACTAGTTCGCAATGCAATTCAGCACAAAGCCCCAAAATCAATCCCCTAAGCCCATTATTCACTAGGGTTTCAGATCCTATACGTATAGTACAAAACTCATCAAACCCCAGGAGATAGCAGAATAACCATGTTTGTCGCTTAGGGTTTAGGGTTTAGGCATTCTTGTGCAGTGATAAGCTGATTCAGTTCTCCGGTGCGCCCTGTACCCGGACCAGGTTTTGTCCTTCGCATTCAGATTTGTCTATCTCGACCTTCACTCACGCATGTGCCGATTGCGAGACTATCGGTGTTTCGCAGCCCGGGCCGAAACCCGACACCCTGAAGCCCTAAGCCCTAAGCCCCAAAGCCCCGAAGCCTACAAACCCGGAACCCTCAAGCTCTACCCACCCCCAAGGCGCTTATACAGAAGCCTTAAATAACAGCAGCAATACGTTTCTATAGGGTTCCTTAAGCATACTAAAATATCACCCGAACCCCTAGTCTAGTTAATTATAGAGGCCCCTGGATTAAACACTGGAGTAATCCTTAGTTTTAGGGGCTTTATAGTTGCTAAGGGTACAGGAACCCTGTTCTAATTATCGAGCCCCCCGCATAGAAAGAGCCCTAACACCCAGCTTGCCGTTCTGAGATCTTGGGTCCGACAGGTGCTTGGGCTTGAGCTGAAGTTGTTGCTGACATGCGGCAAACGAGGGCTTAAGGCTTTAAAGTTCAGGAGCTTAGACTCGCAGAGCTCATGCGGTTTAGGGTGTCGGAATGCAAGGCCTGAGTGAGTTGAAGAGGTGCATAACCTATATGCAAGTGTCGTGATCATACTACGAGGGCATCTCTGCCATTCTTTCAAAGAGATTCGAGACGCCCCTGGCTTCTGAGGGCTTTCACAGGGCCCTCAACTTGGACCCCCGCCATGTCCGTCATGCCCGGGTTGCCCGAGCTCTGCCTCCTGGCGGCCCTCTACCTCGGTGCAAGCTCAGAAAAGCTGACCGCGCGCGTGTGGCAGCCGTCGCGTCCGGACTTCCAGCTGCCGGAGAGCTTCGAGGGAAGCCTGAACCCTGGGTGGAGCTTTAGGGCACTTTTTTTAATGTTCCCTTATTGTGGTTCTATGGGGGGTACCATTTCATAGATACTTTTGGGATCATTTTTTACCCCAAACCCTAAACCGTAAACCCTAAACCGTAAACCCTTTTCTAATAGAGCCCAGGAACCTTGAGAGCAAGCTGAACTTCGGCATCGCTCTCGCGGGAGGCGGCATGCGGGGCGGGGCGCTGGGCCACGGCGTTCTCCGGACGCTTCGGGAAGCTAAGCTACTGGAGAAGGCAAGGTGCCTGGGCAGGCCTCTGGGAGAGTTCTATATTTTCCCTTCTTGGGCCTCCGAGGATCTTATTTTCGAATTTTTTCGAAAGCTTTAAAGAGCCTAGGTACCTGAGTGTGACGTCGGGCACTGTCTGGCTCGGCCTCCCTTTGTACTACCAGGCGATTGACACCGTGGAGGAGTACTTGGGACAGACGCTGCGACCGGAGGACATGACCCCAGAGGCACTCATACAGAAGACTGGCAGCGGGCTCAGGCGTTTGAGGCACTTCCGAAACTACCCAAAGGGCCACAAAGGACCTCCGGGTGCAGAGCAGCAGCTGCTGCAGACGGAGCTTTTGGAGGAGAACGAGACAAGCCTGGAGAGCATGTTTGGTTGTCCAGTGGACGAGGGCTGGTGCGCCTGCATGGTGGAGCGCTTCCAGCCAGGATCCTTTCATGACCTTTACTCCATCCTGACTGCCTATGCCTTCCTGCATCCGTTCGAGCTTGCCGGATGGGGCTCAACTCACTGCCACGAGTCGCAGCTGAACCGCGTGAGAGCGAAATTCGGTAGTGGGAAGACCATCTACACCTCGAAGGATGTGTCTAGGAAGTTGCCCTTTCTGCTGTCTCAGTCTGCGATCCTCGAGCCTTACACGGGCTTGACTCCGAAGGATCCTCTGATATTCTTTTCCCTAGAGCAGACGCCCCTCTATGCCGGGACCATCCCGGGCTACAATGCAAGCGACGTCCACCGCAGCATCGGCGACGTGCTTGTAGAGCCCTTTGCGTGGGGATCACGGGCCCGGAGTCCATGGACGAACTTCAGCAACGGAAACGAGCTCAGGTGCCTAGACCACGATCTAATATTATTTTGGGGTTCCGTATGATAATTATATTATATTGGGCCACAAAACCCAATTCTCATCATAAAAGCCTCTACAGTAAGGCTTCTTAGTGCAGAATGCGAGGCCCTGTTGTACAAAGCTTCGCGATCCTGCTCTCATGGCCCTGAACCCCAGACCTGACGCACGGAGACTCCAAGCCCCCCAGAATTCTTCCAGCTTTAAATCGTCAGTTTTGACCCTTAAGGGAGCATAAAGGGATGTTGAAGCCTCCGGATACCAGCAAGGATGGATGTTTCTCGTAGCTTTCTCAATGTTGGGGATCTGGCTACCTGGGCCGGCACCGCAACATCCTACATCGCGGACTTCCAGATCCGCACATGGGCCGACAAGCCCCTCGCATGAGCCATAAGGGATTTTACGGTTTGGAGCTTCAGGGAGTTGGGAGTTTCCTAAAATAGGGGGACCGTAACATAGTACCCTACATAATAGGATCCTTATTATAAGGACCCCAAATAAAGTACCCCTAATGTTCGGAAACTCCCATTTAGGGTCGAGGGCTTCGGCTTGAGGGCTTTAGGGCTTTAGGGCTTTAGGGCTTTAGGGTTTGGGTCTTTGGGGCTGAAGGGCGTTCAGCCTTCACAGGGCTTCGTCGGGTTGGGGCC
The DNA here is from genome assembly GCA_003297005.1 of Symbiodinium sp. clade A Y106. NCBI lineage: Eukaryota > Dinophyceae > Suessiales > Symbiodiniaceae > Symbiodinium > Symbiodinium sp. clade A. The sequence continues at coordinate 92,441 of BGNK01000928.1, forward strand.
TCAGGCTTTAGCGGCTCAGCACCTGCAAGTTTCCTTGCTAAGGTTTAGGCGTTTAGGGTCTGCGCGTTTAGGTGTTTAGGGTTTAGGGTTGCTCCCTTGCGGCCCCTATGAAACTCTTTTACGCGATGTTTAGCATCTTTGCCGCGGTTCTGGGCCCTGCGAGCATGCTAGAACCCCTCAGCACAGCAATCCTAAAGCCCGCAGCTACTAAGCCAAAGCCCTGCATCTACAAAGCAAACTTCATGGACGACGCGGGAATCCCTGGGAGGCTTGCTGCAACATGCCCCTCCGCCCTCGGCTCTAAGCCTCCGCAAAGGGCATCATAGGGCTGGGTTTTGCGTTTAGTGCGTGGGGTCATCCCAAAATAAGAGTTCTCATATTTTGGGCCACCTTTTGAGGCCTCCAAGAACCAACACCCCCTAGACCCTGAGCGCCCAAGCCTAAATTTCCAAAAGCCAAAAGCCCCTGAGCCCAAGCCTTAAAACCTAACGTTTCAGCTTTCCAGAAAACCTAAGCCCCTGATCCCAAGAGCCCCAAAGCAAAAACCCTTAAACCCTTGACACCCCGGGTAAAACCCTCTAGAACCCTTATCTAAAACCTGAAAACAAAGCTCTAAACCCCTAAACCCTCAACCCTAAACTCCAAAACTCCAAAACCCCTAAACCCTCCTAAACCCTAAAGCCCTCTAGAGGATCCCAAAGTGCTTGGTGGCAGAGGGCGAGAAGCTGCTGCCCCATGCCAACTTCTGGTCGCCACTGGCCCCTTCGATGCGGGGGTGTAGCTTCTAGTTTTTCTGTGTTCTTTCTTCTAGTATGGGGCCTAAATAATTACCGATATTATTTCGGGGTTCCTTATTCTAATTGTAGTATAATGGGCTGCAAAACCCTATTCTAATTTTTAATTAAGGCCCCTATAGTAGTTTCGATTAGTTCTGTGTTCTTTCCTTTTGGGTCCTGTTCATCGGTTGGGGGCGTCCTAAACGCTACACACATTTTGGGATTTTGGGGTTGAAAATCTTCGGGTTTGTGGTTCAGCGTTTGCGCCTTCTGCGTCAATAGGATGCATCGTCAAACCTGCCTGGGACCCTAAACCCTAAACCCTAAACCCCCGAGCTCCAAACCCCAAATCCCCAAGCCGTGGATCCCTTAGCCCTAAGTTCAAGTCCCTCAGCCGCCCTTAAAGACGAAATGAACCCTAAAAGGGTTTAAGGTTCATAGACCATATAGGGATTTATAGTAAAAGGCTATAGGGCCCATTTCTTTTAAGGCTCTTTTCGTCCTTAAGGGTATCTTTAAATCCGGTACCTCAACACTAAGCCAAGGACTAGTAAATCCGTTGCGCCTCAGACAAAAGACCCTGGACCCTACACTGAAATCCCTAATTAAGCTCACAAGCTAAAAGCCTCAATCTAATCAATGCTTTAAAACAACTTACAAAGCGCTGATGAAACCCTTGGAACATCCTTATACAGCGCTGTAACACCCTGGTAAAACCCTGCTAAGGCTCTTATGAAGCCCTTGCACCAACACTTGTACAACCACTCAAAGACCCAACCCAACCTGAACCCTAAACCCTAGACTCAACCTAAGCCCAAGATGGCTCATATAGGGTTTGGGGTTTACAAAACGCCCCCTTTTGAAATCTTAGCACACTCCGTAATCATACCCCTGGGGCAAGGCGCTGGACTCCGAAGGTGTGCCTTTGCTCCCCTGCCGAAGTTGGTGGCTTTAGGGTTCAGGGTTGAGGGTTTGTGGTTTAGGATTGAGGGTTTAGGGTTTGGGGTTTAGGGTTTAGGGTTTAGGGCCCATGGTCAGGGTTTAGGGGTTGGGGTTTGGGATTGAGGGTTGAGGGTTTTTAGGACCCATGCGCTTCCACCGGGACGTTGTGAAAGTAACGCAGGGTATCGGGGTGCCTGC
>BGNK01000928.1:94411-188348 GCA_003297005.1 Symbiodinium sp. clade A Y106
TGCTTGAAGGGCGAAGCTTCAGGGATGTCTCCCGAACCCCAGCTGGCCCGACAAAGTCAGCCCTAGACAGAAGCCTGAATGACTAGGTGTGCTATGACTGCTACGTACTACGATGTTCCTTATTACAAGCATGCTATAGAACCCCCCCCCCCGGCCAACAACAAACAGCTGTATTCTAGTTTCTTAGGGGCTGAGTAGGTAACCTTTAACCTTTTGGGGCTTATATAACCCTACCATAATGAGTAGGTAACCTTTAACCTTTTGGGGCTTATAGAATCCTACCATAATTGAAAAGGTTAACCCTATAGATCCCTTATAGGAACCCTTAAAGGAACCTTATGGATCCCTTTAAAGGAACCCTAATTGAAAAGGTTAACCTTTTTTGGGCTAGGGTACTCAGCCCCTAAGGTTCAGAAGGCCCGCGAGGTTCCTAGCTCACCCAGAATCGTAAGCACAACCAGCCTTAGGGCTTAGGGCTTAGGGCTTAGGGTTTAGGGTTTAGGGTTTAGGGCTTAGGGCCCATGGTCAGGGTTTAGGGGTTGGGGTTTGGGATTGAGGGTTGAGGGTTTTTAGGACCCATGCGCTTCCACCGGGACGTTGTGAAAGTAACGCAGGGTATCGGGGTGCCTGCNTTAGGGCCCATGGTCAGGGTTTAGGGGTTGGGGTTTGGGATTGAGGGTTGAGGGTTTTTAGGACCCATGCGCTTCCACCGGGACGTTGTGAAAGTAACGCAGGGTATCGGGGTGCCTGCAGGGACCAAAGAGGGGGCTGTCGAGTTTTATGGAGCGTTTTGGGATGCCTTTAAGGGGTTTATAGGGTTTGATACTACACATGTTTTTGTAGGGAGGGAATATGTTTTTCGGGGTCAGGACTTCGAAGCGCTTCCGTGCTTGAAGGGCGAAGCTTCAGGGATGTCTCCCGAACCCCAGCTGGCCCGACAAAGTCAGCCCTAGACAGAAGCCTGAATGACTAGGTGTGCTATGACTGCTACGTACTACGATGTTCCNTGCTTGAAGGGCGAAGCTTCAGGGATGTCTCCCGAACCCCAGCTGGCCCGACAAAGTCAGCCCTAGACAGAAGCCTGAATGACTAGGTGTGCTATGACTGCTACGTACTACGATGTTCCCTATTACTAGCATGCTATAGTACACCCCCCCGGCCAACAACAAACAGCTGTATTCTAGTTTCTTAGGGGCTGAGTAGGTAACCTTTAACCTTTTGGGGCTTATAGAATCCTACCATAATTGAAAACGTTAACCCTATAGATCCCTTATAGGAACCCTTAAAGGAACCTTATGGATCCCTTTAAAGGAACCCTAATTGAAAAGGTTAACCTTTTTTGGGCTAGGGTACTCAGCCCCTAAGGTTCGGAAGGCCCGCGAGGTTCCTAGCTCACCCAGAATCGAAAGCACAACCAGCCTTAGGGCTTAGGGTTTAGGGTTTATGTTTTAGGGAACCAGCTCAGGGCTCATGAGGAAGCAGTTGGAGACGCCGGCGTCTACGATGAACCACAGATTGATTAGATCCGCCAACCATCACCAATCAAGAACGCAACTGAACACTTGTTCACACGAATGCAGCCGCAAAAAGTGACAATCACGAACACGCCACAGACAGCACAGGTCAGAACAGTTTTTCTCGGGAATCAAAAAAGGCTTACCAGCCATAAAAAATTAGCATCAATCAACAGGTTTTTTCGTTTTTTGTATGACGGATGTGAGGAGAGCACGAACCTAGCACAAGAGTGGGTGAGCGGGGGGCCGGGGGAGGGGGAGGATAGACAGAATGAAAGAAAGAAAGAAACAAAGAAAGAAACAAATAGAACAACAATTCAGCACAGAGAGAGACAGACAGAAAGAACGAAAGACGCAAATACAGACAGTGACAGGACTAAAGAACAAACATAATCCAGAAAGAACGACAAAAAGAAACACAGAAAGAAGGACAGCAATTCAGCGCAGAAGAAAGAAAGACAAACATATCAGCGCAGACGAAAGACATAAAGAACGAAAGAACGTAGGAAAGACAGAAGAAAGTCATATTATTGAACGAGTTTTTCGTGATTGTTGGAAAGTTGTTTGATGGCTGGAGAATAGGTTTTTGATTTCCTTAAAAGGTTCTGATACTTCACCCCTAAACCCTAAACCCTAAACCGAATATAGGGACTAGGGTTTGATTTTTTTGGAATTTGAGGTCTGTCGCTCAGGGCCCGGAGTGTTTCAGGTTTGTGGTTTAGGGTTTAGGGTTTAGGGTTGGAGCTGTTGGTTTTTGGGGGTTTATGCTTGCAGCTCTTCATCTAAGCCCCACACTCTAAACCCCAAAACCCTAAGCCCTAAACCCTTAACCCTTAACCTTTCCTTGAGCCCGACAATCCCTAGAGCCTGCACCTAAGATCCCAAAGCCCAGCATCTCGGAAGCTGCGACACGCAAAGCTTGGCTCGTGCTACGGAAAGTTAGTCGTAGAGTAGGTAACCTTGAACCCTCATGGGCTAGTATAATCCCATTTCAATCCCAAAAGGTTAACCTTTAGATTCCTTAGGATACTGGACGACTAAGGAAACAAAATCCTACCTTAAGTTGCCAGAATTTAATCAGGAATGCGTCGCGTGTGCTTCCTATCCATATTTCTGTAACGGAACTTAAGACATACCCGAAACCCCACACCCTAAGAACGCAGCCGTAACGGCTCAGGACATTGGGCACATTCCTCTTTTACGGAGGAAGGTCAAGCCCCTCGGCTGAGGTGCAGAATCTTCGGGCGTGTAATTTGGGCTTCGGTCTTTCGTTTATAGGGTTTAGGGTTTAGGGTTCAAGCTGTAGGATTCGGGGTTGGGGGTTCAGGATTTGATGTTGTTGTTTTTGAGTATTTCTCGGCGCTCTCTGGGTCTTTAAGTAAAGCTTCTTCAACCTCGGAGAATCCCCGAGTGCCTCGCGCGGTCTTCTGGTTTCCGCTTGGCGTTGTCGTGTATTCCAGCCTACCAGGCTCACTGCGCGTTTGGGTAGAGAGATTGCTTGAAGAGCCATGAAATTTTAGCTTGCCTACGTTTACCTGCAGCATCTGCTGAAGAATACGGCCCTCCCACAACCCCAAACCCTGTGTTCTCAGGAAAATCGCCATCTTCACCAGCGGCGCCATCCACGACGACCTGTGCGAGATGACGCGCCTTCCCCCACAGTCCTGGGGTTGGAGTTTGCTAGGGGGTCTTACCTATGCTTGCAACAAGATGTGCAAGTACATCATAATGTTTCTAGACAGGGTTGTGAAATTAACGGAAGACTATGCATTGTTGGCCTACTTCGATGTATTCGCAGTACGTACAGTGCACCACAGCGCGAAGCTTCGCAAGATTCTCCTTGCCAAGTTGTCGGCCCTGTAGGAGCCTAAAGCCCCGAAGTCTTGCACCCGCACTCCACCAAAAGCCGAAGCTCTACACCCCTGAGCCCCCAAACCCTAAACCTTCCCTAAGCCCAGAAGCCTCTACCTTCCCTAGACCTTCCCTAATCCCCAAATGGCCGAACCCGAAACCCCGACCCTAAACCCTAAACCCTGAACCCTAAACCCTAAACCTTAAACCCTAAACCCTGAACCCGAATGCCAAACAACGCCGACTCCGATCCCGAAGCCCGGGCTCGAAGCCCCGGAAATCGCAGGCGTGGGATTCTCAGTTTAGGGCTTCGGGTTTCGAGGATTTAGGGTTTAGGGTTCAGGGTTTAGGGTTTAGGGTTCAGGGTTTAGGGTTTAGGGTTTAGGGTTTAGGGTTCAGGGTTTCGATGATTTAGGGTTTAGGGTTCAGGGTTTCGATGATTTAGGGGGTTTAGGGTTCAGGGTTTCGATGATTTAGGGGGTTTAGGGTTCAGGGTTTCGATGATTTAGGGGGTTTAGGGTTCAGGGTTTAGCGCCGGATTTCTTTGACTCTAAACTGTAAACCCAGCGCCCCCCTACATTTGATTCATCATTCAGGTCGCATTGTGCCGTGTCCAGACCGCTCAAGGTCCAATAAACGTTCCCAGAGCCTCCAAAACCCCTTGGTTCCTTAGTTAAGGGGTTTTGGAGGCTCTGGGTTCAGCCTTCCAGTCTCCTCCATGACTCCTTTGGATTCAAAGGGACCCTTAGGGGGGGTAGGGGGGAGGGGCGTAGGGGACTATACTTCCGTAAATAAGCCTTATTAAATCCTTATTATAGGCTATAGGTAATTTGACCTTCAACCCTGAGCCCTCAAACTCTCAAGACTTGGTTGCATGTGTTACCTGGAGACAGTGGGTGCAGACGCAAGAAGGGCTTAAAGCTTTAAAGCCTCAAACCTTAGCTGCGAAATCTATACTTTCAAGCGCCGTCAGCACGAAGACTCTACAGCCCTGAAACCCTAAACCCTAAACCCTCTCGCCCCAGGTATGTCCTCGCTGCCTTTGGCCAGCCGGGCTGCCTCCAGCCCCCGAACCCCCCTGGAGCATCGAACCCTAAGATGAAGGCGGGCGGAGTTCACGCACAGCCTTCATCTTAGGATTTAGGGTTTAGGGTTTAAACGGTTTTAGTCAGAGAGCCTACGTTAAGGTTTGCTTTGGGCACAAGAGGTTGAGGACTTCTCATATTCTTGTGGGGTTTCGGCGCCGCTGCCGTTTGTTTTCTGTCCAATCAGGGATCTAGGGTTTCGGGTTTGGGGGTTTAAGGGTTTAGGGGTTTGGAGGCTTAGGGGTTTCGGGGTTGACGGGATTGGGAGGAGCTTGAATAAAGCTTGAGGATCAACTCCAATTGGCCTGGGGGGTTTACGAGATCTACTCTTTACCTGCACCTCAGCCGTTCTCGTTCCCATGCAATTCGTAATACATTACTGTCCCTGTGTGCTTTCCATGCAGTGTATGTCATGGATACATATGTACTTGTCTGTTTACTTACACGTGCATGCATGCATACCTACCTGTATACGTACATATCTATCTACATATCTACGTAGGTATATGTGTACATACCTACATGCACACTTACGTGTCTGCACGCATCCCTCTTTGTCTCGGTGTCACTGTCCTCCAGAACCAGATCCTGAAGCTAGTATAGAGATTCGGAGGCCCCAAAGCAAGCCGTTCTCTTTAGCGTTTCGGGTTCAGCGCATGCAGCTCGCGAGCTTAACTTCTCTGTAGAGGCCGGCTCGCTGACGGTCTTCGATTCAGAAGCGCTTCCTGACATCCTTCGCAGTTCAGGGCTTGGGGCCTTGAGGGTTTCGGGCTTAGGGATTAGGGTATGAAGTTATGTTGGGGCTTAAATGTTTCGGGTTTGGGGCGTTCAGGGCGCGAGGCTTCGGTTTTCAGGGTTTGGACTCTGAGGATGCGCAGTTTTTTTTCGGTGTAGGGCGGAAGATTTGTGTTCGAGCTTCAACTTTAGGCCTAAAGCCCTAAAGCCTAAACCCCAAACCCTGATAAGAGGTACGGACGGCTTGGACGCCTAAGACTAAGACGCTGCAAGCTGAGCCCAATACCCGCCAGCCCCCGATGCGCAGCACTCAACCCGACAAGTGTCACCACGACTTACACACACCTCTCGCGGACACATGAAAATTGTGCAAAAAGAACTGCAATGTTCTCGGGGCGACTGTATGATATGTCTGATGCATGCACGTCCGTCCGTTCGTCCGTCCCGTCTCCGCGCACGTGTACATATGTGCAGCATTGGACAGAGGCATGTGCACGTGAAGACGGCAGCGCAGAACCTCGTGAAGCCCAGACGTCTTCAAGCCCTGCATGAAACCTTCAACCACCAAACACGCGCTAAACTTTGCTAAAACCCTGACAACCAATCCGTAAACTCTGACCCCTTGAAGCCCAATGCGCCGTAAACCGCCCGAACCCTGGAGCCCTGAAGCCAAGATAGCGCCCTGTGAACCACGTCAGAGAGGTTTCCCGACTTCTGGAAGCAGATTAAAGATGCCGCTGGCTTGTGGTGTAAGGTTTGCGGGTCTGGGGTTTAGGAGTTTCGGTTTTGGTTCAATCTGCCGGGGGGGGGGGGATAGGCTCAGGGGGTTTGGCAGTTGCATTTCTCTTTGTCGTGCTTGCAAGAGGTTTGATGGCTTCGGGCGGAGCTGGGGGTGGTTTGCGGGGGTTAAACAAACAGGTCGCCCGTTTAGGATGTTCGGTTCCTGCAGTAGCATTCGTCCTGGAGGTTTAGGGCTTTCATAATGGGCATTCGCGACTTCTCTGCAAGCTCTACAGAGCCTTCCGGAATCCATGAGCCCTGAACCACGGCATGACGGCCGTCTGTAAACCTTCAACTTTGGCATGTGGACCCTCAAAGCTGAGCACGGAATCGAGGAATCGGGGTTGAGGGAAATTAAACCCAACCTTATAGAAACCCTGGGAATACTACCCGTTACTACCCTTGCTGTTAGGGCTCCCTGTTTCTTTCGAGATCAACAAAAAACACCAAACCCTAAACCCCAAACAACCGAGGCCCAGCGAGTGAATGAGACGGCCTTTGTCAGGGGACGCTTCTTGGTTGGCCGATGCCCCCAGAACCCAGCAGCAGGGTTTAGGGTTTCCCCAGAGCCCAGCAGGACCAATGTCCTAAAACCTTAAATGCCTTAAATGTTGAACTACTGGTGGCCCTGGCTTGGCAGTGCTTTCCCGCCCCAAACCCTAAACAAGTCTAACTTTTCCGCACATGCCATCTAACCCTAGCCATTCGGGCTATAGCCCTCATTCCGACACCTTGCACCCTACGAAAGACTGAAGGCTACACCGTTGTGGACAACGAAGTCCTCGGAATTAAGGGTGGCTGGAAGGTTGACATCCTGCACCTTGTCTGATCGAAGGTTGACGCACGGTTGTGGCGAATTCGTTCTATTCAACGCGGCTTGACAATATCATAGTATGTCATGCAGTTATATCTGTTATAATACTCTATTATGTATATCTCTTATAATACTCTATTATGCTACGTGCGATTTGAGGGGTTTGGAACTGCACCGTCAGCCCTGGCTTCATGTGCGGAGTCTTACGTACCCCACCCTCGACACCAAACCATAGACCCAACACCCAAACACCATAAAGCCCTAAACCCGAAACCCTAAACCCCTAAACCAAACCTTAAACCCCAGGCGAAACCCTAAACCCCAAACCATAGTCTGTGGCCGGGAGATCTCGGATCTTACATGTCGGCAGCTCCCCTCTTCCTCCCACCGAGGGTTGCTCTTTTAAGGGTTTGTATAAGGGCTTTTTAACTTAAAGAAGGATAGGGGTTCCTGTCTCAGGTGTTCATTAAAGTGTCTATAGTGTTTCTATGAAACCCTAAACCCTAAACTCCTAAACCCTAAACCCTTCTACCAGGTGGGTGGTGGTCTTGCCCTCCAAGTCCTTCCGCGCCAGCCTGTCTCTTGGCTTTCAAGCGTTTCGGGTGTACTGTAGAGGCCTAAATAGTTACCTCTACTATTTTCGGGTTTCTTATTATAAATATAATATAGTAGGCCCCGTAACCCTATTCTAATTATTAAGGCCCCTATATTATACTACCCTTATAGATCCCTTATAGTAGCCCTTATAGACCCCTTTTAAAGGAACCCTATTCTCTTTATTAAAGCCATTAAGGCCCCTATATTAGGGGTTTCGGGTTCGGGGCTTGTACAGATTCTGCGGCCCTGGGCTTGTATTCAAGGGTTTAGGATTTGGGAGCTTCCGAAAATTAGGGGAACTTTATTTGGGGTCCTTATAATAAGGATCCAATTATTTATGGTACTATGTTAGGATCCCCTATTTTCGGAAACTACCATTTTTTTGTTTTTTGTTTGGCAAGTCTAGGTTTTGCGGCAGAAGAAGAGCATGCTTCAGGATTTATGCAGCTTTTGACTTCCCTGCACCCTTATTTGTCTTATCATTGACTAGTCTTAAACGTCCTAAACCGTACATCCCCGAACCCTGCAACCCTAGGCCCCAGACCGTGGCGACGTCTGAAGCCAAAACGAAGGCCTTCGCAGACGGCCGACCTGCTGCCCAACTGGTTCCCAAGCGAGTTTGCAGCCGACATGCAACTCACCGTCATGGCGGTTCAGGGTAAAATAGGGGTCGGACCGGGTCGGAATGTTTACTAATAGCATTCCGTTACAGGCTGATATAACTATGGTGTAATGTCACCAAAAACCCCATTCGAGTTATTAAGGCCCCTATATTGTAGGGTCTAGGGTGTACTTGAAGTGTGAGAGTACCATTGTACGGTTTAGCGGTTCCAGGTTTGCGTCTCAGTTCTTTTAGTTGGGGATTTGGGGCATTAGGTCGGGGGTGTGGGGAGAGAGAGCGAGAGGTCGAGCACACATGCGGAAAAGCGAGAAGAGAGAGAGCGGGAGAGATAGACAGAGAGCGGGAGAAAGAGAGGGAGAGGGAGAGCGGGAGCGAAGAGTACTTCGATGGGAAAGAACGAGATAGCCATCCGAAAACGGGAAGCAAGCAACACACGCAGGCAAACGGGTGGAGATAGAAAGAAGAGAGATTGGCAAAGGCAGAGAGCTTGCAGCCTCTTCGTGTCGGCACTCGGCACCGCCAAACATCCTCAATCTAATGTCCGGTTTCGGTCGCAAACATCGCCGTTCAATTTGAAGAGCAATGACGTTGCCAACGTACCTTTTCCACTCCAGCCATATCACCAAAGTTGTTATACTAAGTCCTAAGACTTGACATCCTGAAGCTTAAACCCTAAACCCCAAAAGCCTTAATCCCAAACTCCAATCTAAGGACTACCCGATTCGAGATGAGTGCCGCCAGCCAGTATGCCTCCTGGTTCACCCAGAGGCAACTTCTTGGCACTAAACCCTAAACCTATAACCCTTAATTCCTAAACCCATAAACCCCTAAACCCTAAACCTTTAACCCATGCCGGACAGTATTTTAAGGCTCTTCCTGGCCCCATCCGCTTCAGCCATGCGGACGGTGAACTCATCGGCGAAGCGCTCAGGCAAGCCACGCCGGTCGACATCGTGTCCTGCAGACGTTCGCCTCGACTTGTTGCCGATGGAGGACCTCACTCCCCAGGCGACCCGCCGCTGCCGGGACGCGAACGCCCAGCGCCAGCAGGACCGGATGATGGACACTGAGGACACAGAGACCATCATCCAGGAGTGAGTTCAAAATCTCCAAAATCAGCAAGAGTGCTCGGGCACACGAGCCAAGGCTGCATTCCGCTACGTCCTCGCCCACGCAGGCTCTTCAGCCGGCCCACGCCACTGGGGACCATAGGGTGCAAGCGGCGTCAGACCAACCGTTCAAAGTGCTTGGGATGAAACTCACCTTTGATGGGGATCAAAGCTTCCAGGCACGAGGGATCATTGGGCGTATCCGAGCAGCGTTTGCGCAACACAAAGAGCTATTGCGTGGCAAAGCAGGATGGTCTAACAAAATGTTCGCGATCAAAATGCTTCTTGAAGGGACGTTCACCTTTGTAGCAGGTGCTCTGTACTGGTTTGGTCAAGACTTCGGTAACCTGTAAGACTCTGCAGTTATATTACATGTGCTCAGAGATGCGTTTGGGCTGAAACGTAACGGGGGTGAAGGTTGGCAGGAGTGAAATCAGAGGTCGATGAAACACCTGCGAGCCTGGCTACACCAACAAGGCCATGAACGATGGAGCACTAGAGTGCGAAAACTTCAGTACAACTTGGCGGGGCACTGGGGACGCCAAAGGGAGGACGATGGGCAGCCAACAAGAGAAGTGGCTTTCTTTTGCTGACTTACCTTGGTCCAAACTACGTCAGCCGATGATCTGTGACCATAGGAATGTGGGAGGAAAACAAGAAGAGCACCTTTACACTATCCTTGCCGAGTCAATGCTGTCGTGATGAAACGACATGATTAAGTTTGCAGTGCTGACATGCGCAACTGGTGTTGGGATGTGAAACTGATGTCTTGAACCGGTTGAGCCTTTGCTACCTGTGGCCTTTGGTGGAAAGCTCAAAATCCCTTGGGTGCAGCCGACACTTCGTGTGCCAGTGGACACTTCGTGAGGAGTGATGATCATGTGCATGACCTTCCTGATGAACCTGCTAAACATTAACCAATGTGTGGCTTCTTTGATTTCGAGCCCGACACCTACAAGGACAATGGATGGAACGAAATATTCACCTCCGCTTTTCAGAGATCCGGAAAAAGCCTACGCCGTGCCACAGTCAGAAGAGGTGAGGAACTTTGGGATGAGTTCTTCCTGGCTGACTTCTCTGGGGCCGTTCTTCTTGTGCAAACAGTGGTGTGGGTTGCAAAGTCGACTTCGAGTTCCACGACGACTACCTCCACGATCAATGGAACAGGTCGACTTGCTCACAGTCGACTGCTGTGTGAAACGGAGGTGGACCCAGTGGCGCATTTCTCCTATCATGCAACTGGACCATGGGGCGAGTGCAGAAATCAGTACAATTGCTTTGCAACCCCTCGTCAAGCAGGAGTACTATGATGCGGCCTACCAGAACCCCCTACACCCTCTGGTGTAGGACATGGCGACAGAAATGCCGCGTGAACTCCGGGGGCTCGAATCTATGGGGCTAGGCCCGGTATCGCGCTGGGCAATGCGCAAGCATGCGGTGGTTGCGGTAAGTGCAACTGAAGCATTTAGGCGTTATCGTGATGTCTTACTCATGAGTATCTACCCTGCTCCAGGGGAGGTGCGAACGCAGCCGCCGCGAGCGGCTGATGAACATGAGACGTATATTGAGTGGGCCCGGACGTTCGAGGGCAACCTTCTACGACTCGCGGTACAAGCAATGGAGGTTGTTCATGACCAAGAAGACGTACAAACTGTCGAGGTTGGAGGAACCGAGACTACACAGGAAAATACTCTCCAACCTGATGCCGGATGATGGAACAGCTGAACCTGATGTTGCTGCGCTTTCTCCTGGTCCTTTGCAGGGTGGTGAACAGACGGTGGAAGATGGTACAAATGTGCTGGACACTGGCCTGGAACCAGGATGAGAGGAGGGGGTCGGAAGTGGGAGTTTGTACTCGCTGCAAGTGCTGGTGCGATCTCCTGCTGGCTGCTGTGTCTCACACTACGAGCGTGCCACAGGCTAGCTGGCTTGCAGAAAGGGTCTGCTACCGGAGATCCCCCCAAAAGGCTTTTAACCCTTATAAACCCTAAACCCATAAACCCCTAAAGCTTAAACGCTTAACCCTTTAAACCCCCCCAAACCCCTAAAACCTAAGCTTGCCTTAAATCTTAAACCCCTCAAAACACTAAAACCCATCGGCCCTAGCCCCAAGACCGCCACTGCTCCGGAGGTTTGCAATTCCCATGCTCCAGCAGATGCTCTCCGACGGTGATTCTGCAGAGCTGATTGTTTGAGGGAGTTCTGTGAGTTCTGGTCTCTGTGCTCTGTGCTGCGCCCGCGAAGGGCCGGCCAAGGAGGATTCGGCGAGCCTGTTTTCAGGTCTGGTTAGCATGAGATAAAGTAGGACTTAAAATGTAAAATACTTTTGTTATTATCGGTTTGTCTACGTGAGCGTGTCCTAAACCCCAAACCCCACATGTTTAGGGTTTGGGATATTGAGCCTTGAATCCAGCGATCTGAATTCCATGGCCGATGGCAACACAGTCGGCCTGCAACCTATACGAGCCTCCAGAGACTAAGTTCCACTAAACTGAGGACCCTGTCAACAGAAGCCCTCCATAACGAACGGATGTGGAGTCTCTGGGCACAGAATCGGCTGATTGCTGGCTCATCCTTTTGCCTTCTTGGAACATAAGGTTCCCGAGGCCTCTCTGCGAAGGGATGCCCCCCAAAACTCTGAGACCAAGGAGAGCAGTCCCCAACCCAGAGCCCTTAAATGCAAAACGCCCGACCCGACATCCTGAACCTCAAACACCTCAGACCTTAGTTTGCCTTAGTTACACGCTCTAGGGGCCCTAAGCCCTCGGAAACCAAAGGTTTGGGAGGCCACCTGGGGGCTGCTTCGAGGCTACTGTCAGGTTTCCCTTCAGTGTTCCTCTAAGCCCTAGACCCTAAACGCCTAAACCCTAAACACCCAAACGCTAAACCCCAACTTTCGTTGAGGGCTACTCTAAAGATTTCTTTTGCAGATGTTTTTTGCGGTTCCTTAGCACGAAGCTGGGGGTCGGCACAGGGGCCTTGAATGATTAGTCAGACTAGTTTTTTATAGTCCCTATATCGTTATCTATAGTCTCACTAGGAATTATTTTTTGTCTTTGTTCATATAAAACCCAAGAGAATATCAACACCATTTTCTTATTATGGTTGAAAAGGGGTATAGTTACATAATATGGCAACACCCCGAAACCCAGGTCAAATTATTAAGGCCCTTGTGGCCCTCATTGTAAGCTTTATTCCGTCGTGAAACACTGCTATGCGCGTTTTGCAGAGACCGTCCAGGCAGAGGCGTCAAGTGGAACCATCCCTAAACCCCAAACCCCAAACCCTAAACCCTGCACCCTAAACCGTTCAGAGCAGCCCCCGCCGAATTTGGAGCCAAGAGCCACTCTGCCTTGCAACTTGGGCGGGCGGAGGAGGCCCTCAGTGCATCCCTAAGCCATATAGCCCCGCAATCCTAAATTTAGGGTTTAGGATTTAGGGTTGTGCATTTTAAATTTAAAATTTAATAGGGTTTAATAGGGTTTAGGGTTTTTAACCTAGTATAGGGCCTTAATAATTAGAAAAGGGTTTGGGGGTAAACTATGCTATGATGGTAATAAGGAACCCAAAACCCTATTCCAATTATTGAGGCCCCGGCATGTAACCCCTGGACCGTAAATCCCATTAAGCCCCTCACACCGATTTGAAAGCCGCAGAGCGGGAAAAGACAGAATCCGCGGCCTACCAGAAGCCAGGCACAAGTGGGGTTTAAGGACAGAAGGCTTTGGACATTTGGGTTGATAGATTTTCTAGCTTTCTAGTTTGAACCTTGCGGCTGCCGGGCCCAAGGCCATCAGCAAGGTCGGGTTTTAGTTTGATTTTAGGCTTGGGAGCTTCAGGCTGTTGCTTTTCAAAGTGTGGCTTAGGTTGGATTTGTGCTTGAACCATCCCGGACGGTGCCCGCATTGGGATTCTTACTACATGTTATCAGCACAAAGACCCTAGTCCCTAAACCCTTAACCCATTGGGATTGTTTTACATGCCAGTAGCCCGAAGCAGTTTGCATCGAAGCAACACGGACCTGATCCGGAACAGCACCGAAACTCTAGAGCCCTGAAGTAGACCTGAAGCCTCACCAAACGTTTTGGGACTTGGGGATCGGTAGCACAAACCCGAAACCTCGCGGCAGCAATACCTCCAGAAAACGCTGCGTGACAAGGCCGGGGATCCTGGCGTGACACTGTTCGGACTATCGATCCGTCCCGAAGAAAAAGATGGGCTTCCGGTTTTAGGGTGCAGGCCTGTTTGGGTAAGTTGGGCTCGGTGTTGTATCCGGGTTGCAAAGCTTGTAATGATCGTACGAGGCACTGTGCTACAGTTCACTACAGCACGCTTATTCGATTTTGTACTGTAAGCAATGTATGTCGGTAGTGCGAGGGTATCATCTATCTTGCAAGGCTTTGGTTTCGCATGCTGGCACTTTCAGTTTATTGTGCGATACTTGCATCAGGAAGCGCTTGCCTGATCCTTCTTTTAGAAGTGCAGAAAGACCGACGTGCTTACGCAAGTTCGTCTACAACTCACATACACAATGTCAAACAGAAGACTCAACTGCTAAATAGCAAGTAGATACATAAACAGATATTCGCCATTGACATTCTTCGCGTGTACACAACATGTGTATGTGTGTAGACTCACATGCGTGATGCTGCCTTGACTGGAGCTGTGAGCCCGAAAACCACGAGCCCGAAAACCACGAATCCTAACCGCAGGCATTGGCCCTACACGCCTGTTGACCTCGAGATCGTGCTCTTTCCGCAAGTAGATCGTGTCTATCTCAGCCGTTTGCATGCTCAAGAAGCGATGTCGTGGGCAGTCCCTCGAGTTGCTACAATGAGACAGAAACGCTCCAGCGGACTCCCAATTATGTATATATAAAATTATATATATGTATATATGTATATATAAATGGTTAACACGGTTGTTGAACTGTTTGATAGGGTTGCGCGTTGTGTAAGAGCTTTCTTCCAAGATTTTGGTGCAACTGAACCCAGCTGGAACCTTAAACCCCGACGCATCCTGGGAAACCCACGAACCAGATTGGGATGGCCTCAACCCTAAACCCTAAGCCCTAAATCCACGTGCTACGACACCGTTCGACTAGTGTGGAGGCTCACTACGTCAACTCCGAAGCTATGATTTAGGGTCTGCAGCCTGCTCCCTGACCCAAAACCCTCAACGCTAAACCCTAAAGCGGTTTAGGGTTTAGGGTCCTAAAGCCCTGAAGTCCCAGCTCCTGCAGGGCAAATGCAGCCAGAAGCCATGGCGGACGCAAGTCCGACTTCCCTACCGGGCCCAGAGCAGCTGAGCAGCAGCCATGTAGGGTTGAGGGCTTATGGTTTCAGGTTCGGGGTTGAAAAATTTTGGGTTTAAGGTTTGGAGTCTGAAGTTTAGGGCTTAGGATTTAGGACTTAAGCAGTTTATGGTTCATGGTAATTTTTGCCTTTTTTGATGTGGGGCCTTGATGGCTTGCGGTGGTTGGGGTTTAAGTCCAGGATGGAGGAGTGGCTTGGTCCAGGGACCTCGTCATAAGTGTAGGTCAGAAGCACTACTTAGAGGCCCAGGGGACTTAGTAAGTAGGTCATAAGTAGAGTTATGAGTACCCTAAATGGAATTACACCAACTAAAAACCTACTTATAACCGACCTACTAAGTCCCCTGGGCCTCTAAGTATTCTTGTTATTGAAGTGGATGGCTACGAGTACCCTTGTTAATTACTTGGCATGATGCTTTTGTCAGCTGCCTCAGCTACTTTCTTGTCCGCTTAAGCAGCCTTAACCTCAGACTGGACACAAAAAACCCCAAACTTTCCTAAATCTTATACAACCTTCACAATCCTACATAATCCTTACAGTCCTATGTAACCTTTAGCTCCTGATTAAACCCCAAACCCTCTTGAGTCATATCGAAAAGGGCGTCAGAGCAAAACTTAGTGATTCTCCTGAACCGTCAATCTTCTGACCGATGCTCCCACCAGGAATCTTAAACCCTAAACCCGAAATCCATCGAAACCTTAAGCCCTAAAAACCCTAAACCTTAAACCCATCGAAACCTTAAGCCCTAAACCCTAAATCCGTCGAATCCCTAAGCCCTGAACCCTAAACCCCAAAGTCGTTGTACGCCCTACAGTAGAAGCCAGAAAGTTGGAACATCACTAGCCTCCTACTCTCAAGGTAAAGTATAGGGAATCCCAGCACTAATCCTCCTAAACCCATGTTCCAACTTTCTGGAGTTCGCTGTAAAGCTCCCCAGGCTCTTTCGGGTTCCTCCCGAAAAGCTCCAAGGCATGGCTGAGAAGGAGCCGGGGAAAGGTTCCGGGATTTTGGGGCTTGGGATTGAGGTTTCAGGGGTCTAGGGCAAGGGAGGGTGTAGGGTTTAGGAGTTCTAGGGTTTAGGAGTGAGGCTTTGGGGTTTCGGGTTCAGGGTTTAGGGTTTGGGAAGTATGGGGTTTAGGGTTTAGGAGTTATAGGGTTTAGTTCGTGGTGTATTGAGGGGGTTATAGAGATTTTAGGGTCTAGGAATCTAGCCTGGGCCCCCCATTATAGAACCCTAATAGATCCCTTAAAGGATCCCTTTAAAGGAACCTATATCCCCAACGGCTCAAGAAGCGTGAGCGGGCCAAGGCACAGTCTTCGCGCAAGAAAGACAAAGGCCGCACCAAGCGGTCCAGCCGACGCCACCGCTCCAGGGACAAGCAGGCCCCCGACATGCCCTCTAAAAAGAAGGGCCAGCACCAGCATCGGGAGCGCAGCCTGTCCCACCGGCACTCCCGAGCCAGGCAGGCCCAGAGGCACCGCCAGAGCTAAGCCCAGGTCCTCAGGCGCAGGTTCCAGAGAGCGATCCAGAGCGGACCACGCCTGATCCTCGTGCCAGGCCCGGGGTGATCCCCCTCTAGGAATCTTGTATTGCCAGGAAGGCACAGGGTTCAGGAACTCGTGGTTTTAGGAGGGGTTGGGTGTTCAAGGACTTGCTTGGGGTTTCGAAACGTTGAGTGAAATTTTACATAGGTTTTCAAAGTAAGGATCTTGGGTTTGGGAGTTCGGTTCTGTTGTTATAAGGCTCTACAAGGGGAACCGCAGAGACTTTGCAAGTGCCACTTGGTCTGGTTGGGGTTTGGCTGCTGGCGGCTTGGTTCGACATGTGCTGGGCTTCAAAGAACAGACCTGAGACTACTCTACACACCCTGAGCCGCACACACCACCCAGAACCCAGAAACCCCAAACCACCTCAGACAGAAATTCCCAAGAGCGCCTAATCCCCGAAGATGTCTTAACAGCCATTGAAGGTCGCCGCAGAACCCTGAAAAAACGAGCTTGAAAAGCCCCTGAACCCTAAAGCCCGTAACCCTTGCAGGATACCTGATTTCATGGTTCTAAATCCTAAACTTTTAAACCCGGCGCCCGAAACCCTAAACCCGAAAGCAAGACAAATCCCAAAACCCCCAACCAGGAACTTAGGACCCTAAACCTAGTCCCGAGACCCAGAACCCCTAACCCAGGAGCCCGAAGAAGGCGAGGAAGAGGAGCTCCTGAAGCCCGTGAAAGCCGCCCCGAAGCTCGGGCGCATCACCTTCAACATGCAGGCCTTTAAAGGATCCCTTAAAGGAAGCCTTAAAGGAACCCTTAAAGGATCCCTTAGGTTTGGGTTAAGGATTTGGGGTTTAGGGGTTCAGGGGCTTTACAGGAGCCCGAAGCCCTAAACCCTTGAAGGGGAGCCCTTAAACGAACCCGGAGGGGGGGGGGGGGCTGGGTCGGGTATAGATGGGAGTTTCCGAAAATAGGGGACCCAAATATAGTACCCTAAATAGTAGGATCCTTATTATCAGGACCCCAAAATAAGGTACCCTAATTCTCGGAAACTCCAGATATTTTTGTTGGTTGGTGCTGGCGTGGTTTGGGTGATGGAGTGTTGCAGCGTGTCTTGGTCGGTTGATCAGCATGTTGCTTGNCTTGGCTACCCGCGCCGTTCAAGGTGGACACTGGGCGAACGACAGCCTCCTTTGCGGGCAGTTGTACGATCCTATCTCTTTGGGTAGAAATGTATACTATCGGGCGTGACGCTACTCGGATCTTACGGAAGAGTCAGCAACATCACTTCCCTAAACCCTAAACCCCTAAACCCCTATAACCCTAAACTCCTAAACCCCTAAACCAAAAACCCCCCGGACTCAAAAAAACCCTAAACCCTAAAGAACCAAATAAAGGCGAAAGCTTCAAGGCTCGGTCTTAGCCTCCAAGCCTTGACTCACCCCATGGTTTGAGGCAGCGTCTTCTGCTCACTAGGGTTTAGGGTTTAGGGTTTAGGGTTTAGGGTTTAGGGTTTAGGGGTTTAGGGTTTAGGGTTTAGGGTTTAGGGGTTTAGGGTTTAGGGTTTAGGGTTTAGGGGTTTGGGGGTTTAGGGTTTAGGGTTTAGGGTTTAGGGACACGATCCAACACCCAGAAAGAAGACACCCTAGTAGCTCTTATCTGCGCAGGGAGCGCAGAAAGCCTTAGCGGCCGCCCGCACCAAAGTGCAGGTGGGTGAACTGTGAGTGGAAGTGGTTTTCTTGGGGAGTAGAGTCTACCCTAAGGCCCCATAGTAGTTCCTTTCTGTGGTTACCTCATAGGATTCAAAACATTGAACCCCCAAAAGGAACTACTATGGGGCCTATGGGTAAGGTGTTATTTACATGTTGGGTGCCTCGAAGGCTTTGTCTGTTGCCTTGCAAGGCCGCGGATGTCTGTACCATTTCTAGAAGCTAAGCTGTACATCCAGCTGCTGGCGCAGCGTAGCTTTGGTGTCTGAAGGTTGTGCTGTTCGGGGTCAGACCAGAGCCCTGGACCTTGTACCTCAGGGAGTTGGGTGCAGACAGAGACCGGCGGTTAGGACTAAATTCAGAATAACGTGCTTTCGAAGATCTGTGATATAGGTTCATATGGATGATGACAGCTAGTATACCATAGAAATGACGGTCTAGTTGATGTCTTGAGCTTGTGGTTTCGCATTTGAGGTGTTGAGTTTCGGGGTAAGGACCTCTGATTCCGAGAGTAGAGCTCGTGTTTTACGGGCTCAATGTTAGAATCCACAGTGCTTGGCAAGACAATCCTGTATGGTCTCTATTGCACTGCAAAGTACAAAATGATAGACTCTTGTTGTCACACGGTGAGCCCCTGCTCTATCCCAAAGACTCAACAGAATGTAGTATAGCGTCGTAGCAGACTTACATCCATATTCTTCACTCCGGACTCCTGAACCCTAAGCTCTAAACCATCCACCAACTCCCAAAACTCAAACTCAGAACCCAAACGTATAATCCAGTAAGCAACCTCTAGCGGCGAGGTGCAAAGTGCGGTGGAAGCTGCAAAGGCGAAGCGTAAGGCCCTCAGTGGGCATTTGGCGTCTTCACTTGCGGCGTCAGGTGAGGGCTCCTAATGTCAGGGCATGATTAGACTAGGGTTTTTGGGGGTTCCTTATTGTAGTTGTTAAGTTTTGGGGGCTCGCATAGTTTCCTTTCGAATTTTTTTTTTAAGGTTCTGGGGGCCAGCATAGTCTCCTTAGGATTTGTTTAAACTGTTTGTTCATATAAAACCTCAGAGCAGTTTAGAATTATGATTCTTACTATGGTTGTAGAGGGGCATAGTATAGTCTTAAACGGCACACCCATTTTTGGCTTCAGGGTTTGTTGTGTCTTAGTGAACTTTAGGACAAAGCACCCGTATAGTCTTCGTACATTGAAGTCAGATGGCCGCACCAAACCCGAAACTCCGCCAAAGGGTAGAAGGCGCATGCGCCTCAGTGCGCCAGTGTAGCAAGTGAAAGCAGCAACAAGTTCAGTTTACGTGAACATTTTCGTTCATCCAAGTGATGCTTAAGTACTTCTTGTATTTTGTAACTAGACAAAGTATAGCACTGTACATACATCACCGCCCGATTCTGGATAGAACTCGGCTTGTATCCTAAACCCTAAACCCTAAACCCCTAAGCCCCTAAACCCTAAACCCTAAACCGAACTCGGCTTGTATCTTGAGCCCCGAAGTTACAAGCTCCAAACCCAAAAGCCCGAGCCCACAACCCAAAACCCTAAACCACCGAAGCCCTAAAGCCCAAACCCCAAAATCTAAAAGCCTGAAACCTTGAAAAAAAAGAAACCTTAGAAATCTGATTAAAGCCCTGAAAGCCCAAACCCCAAAACCCTAAAAACCCCAAAACCCCAGAGCGCTATAAGCCCTACGCCCACTGAGGCTTAAATGTGAGGGATGCCTCCACGCAAACCGTCCGAGATCCGGAGCGGCAGGCTAGGCACTGAGAGGGCAAGGTCCCCTATGAACACCTAAGAGAATATTAAACATACTATTTTTAACATGGTTCTAAGGGGGGTATAGGCTGGGTGTCGGGGCTTCGGGGTTTAGGGGCTTAAGGGTTTCGGGGTTTAGGGATTTAGGGTTTAGGTGTTTCGGGGTTCAAGGTTTCGGGCTGTAGGGGTTTAGGGTTTAATTTAGAGGCTCAGAGTTCAGAGTTAAGTGTTTGCGTGCACGGTTTAGGGTTTAGGGTTTTGGGGCTTAGGTCTAGAGTTTAATCCGACATCATTGTTGAAGTCGAGTTGAAAGATCTGCATGTAACCTCGGAGAAGAGACCTCAAACCTTGGCATGCCCCAATCCTGGAGCGGGCTTTGGAGGTATCGGTTTGGGGGTTAAGAAAGGAGATGAGAGTTCAGGGTTTTGTCTTCAGGTATGGAGTTTGCGAGTTTTTATGTGGGGCTGCGGGTGGCCCATTCAGGTTCAAGGTTGTGATGGCCACTGGGTTTCGAAACCCTAAGACCATAAGACCCGAAGCCCAAACCCCATACGTGGAAACAGCAACCACGAAAGCCCAAACCCTAAACCCTGAAGCCCCTAAAGTCCTAAACCCTAAAGTCCAAAAGTCCTATAAACCCTAAGCCCCGCAAACCGCAACCAAAGACTCCAAGGACTGTCTGGTGCTGAGTAGGGAGTGGGGGAATGGATCCCTCTAGTCCCTATACTTTCCCCAATAGTAGTCTCCATAATCCATTCCCCCATTCCCTACCAAGAACCAGACAGACAAGGATGGTGGATTCGAGACTATCTGGCGCCTCCGGCCGCGAGGTGTCTCCCTGGGCTCGGGTTCTTGGGGTATAGAGTTTAGGGTTTAGGATTTAGGGTTCAGGGTTCAGGGTTTAGGATTTAGGGTTTAGGATTTAGGGTTTAGGGTTTAGGATTTAGGATCCAAGAACCTACTGTTTTAAGGGTTATACCCTCTAATTAAGGGGTCATATACTATTTTGTAGAGTTTGGGGATACAGGCAGAGTTTAGGGTGAACATGGACATACGGGAGCTGTTCTGTGTGTTTGGAATGCAGGGTTTTGAGGGTGTTATTGAGGAGTAAAGACGTTGCCCGGGGTTGTTCTCACATCACGGTCCTTCTGTTGGCTTTGGATGTGGGCTCTGGAGTGGAATTGGACGTGCAGACGTTTTGTGCGCTGCTTCTGCTGGGCAGTGCAATCATATGTAAGGTTATGCTTAAACAGCACCCACACGCCGCTGCTCGTAACAAAACGAAGAACCGCAGTAGTGATACACATTCAGCATGATACTGATCTCCGTTTTGCTTCTTCAGCTTCACCATCTTGAAAGCTCTAAGACTCTAAGGATAAACACCTACAGCCTTAACCATGAACACAATGGTGGTATGGTAACCTCCGTGTAGTTTCAGAAAGCCGATCGTGCAGAGTCTTGCAGTTTGGGCTTCATCGGTTTCAGGCTTAGCTGCAAGTGCAGCTGGGCCATCTTCCTTGTTGGGCTAACTCCATTTAGGGTACTTAGAACTCTACTTATAACCTACTTACTAAGTCTCCCTCTGGGCCTCGAAGTACAGCAGCAGAAGAGCTGCAAACTGGCCAGCCTAAGCTCCACATCAGCCTGGAGCTAAACCCTAAAATCCCAAACTGGTCCTGACGGTCCCCCTAAACCTCAAACCCTACACCCTAAACCGTGAACCCTAAACCCTAAACTCTAAACCCTAAACCCTAAACCCCAAACCCTTATCCCCAAACCCTAAACCCTGAAACCTAAACCCTAAACCCCAAACCCTTATCCTGCACCTGAAGCTCTGCTGGTCCCGTCAAAATGCCCTAGTTCCCCAACTTAGTGGATGGGGGAACTTTAAACTTTTTGGCCTTGTATATTAGCTCTATCTTAGAAAGTTTGATCTTTTTGGGACCCGGTTGTTGAAGAAGAGAGCCAATACCCAACCTTTAAACATTTTGGGTTCTTCTAGTTTCGTAGTAACCGGAAAGTTTAACCTTTATTTCTGTGGCTTCTTGGGGAAGTAAAATGCACCGAAACCCTAAACCCTAAACCCAAACCCTAAACCCTAAACCCTAAACCCTAAACCCAGCGTTCCGACGAAGGCATGGAGTCCTTCCCTCACTTCGCAAAGCCCAAGAAGGCGATCCGAGTTTGGGTTTTAGGAAGTTGAGGGCTTAGGGTTTAGGGTTTAGGGTTTAGGGCTTAGGGTTTAGGGTTTAGGGCTTAGGGTTTAGGGTTTAGGGTTTAGGGCTTATGGCTGAAAGAGTCTAGGAGTCGAGGGTTTAGGGGTGGAGGGTTAAGGAAGTTTAGGGTTTGCGGTTTGGGGTTTGGGGTTCGTGGTAAGCCATGGGATTCGGGGTTAATGGTTGGAGCTTAATGGGTTAGGGCTTGGGGGCTTCTTTCTCCAGGGTTCTTCAGTTTCTGCTGTGGGCCAGGTCTTGGAAGGGTCGAGTTGATGGAATCTTCTTGCAGCTCGTTATTCTAAGGCGGCAAGCAGACTTACTGTATACACTGTATACGATTTCGTGACTCTTTCGGAATTTGTTCCAGGCTGTTTCTGCCACCGGGCGGCAGGCGAAGAAAAGAGGCAAAGATGCCGAGGCTGTGGTGCTGCAGGCGGGGCTTCGTGCTGTTCAGCGTTTCTAGTGACTCTAGTGGTTGTGCTCTCTTTTTTTTGTGTGTTTTTGTTTTGCGGTCGAGGGCTAGAAAGTTTCGCCAGTGTTTCAGTGGGACCAGAATCAGGTTTTGGTGACGACATCCGGGGTCGAATCCTGCAGCCCGCCTGCTCGGTCGAATGGGGCCCCCTCCCACGAACCTCATGTAGGAACCTGACTAAGAAACCTTGGGCCTTTATTTGGGTTCCTTATATGTATCCTACTATTTTGGGGTTATTGGCCCAGGGTTTCTTAATCAGGTTCCTACATTAATCGCCTACATCCTACAGGCTACAGCACGGTGTCGGGTTTAGGCCGCTACATCAACCAAGCCGCGACACTTCCATAGGACGTGGAGGATGCGCCAGCAGTGGATCCGCGAGATCCCAGCGAAAGGACGCGCCAAGCCATGATTCCACGGATGTCTTGGATTCATGGGTTCAGCATTGGGTTTAGGCTTTATTACTTTATCGTTCAGGGCAGTTTACAGGCCGTGGTTCAGGGTTCAGGGGAGGGTTCAGGTGTTTAGGGTAAGGGGTGTAGGGTCAAGGCGACTTTACCTCACAAATTTCAACACCTGGACCCTAGCTTAAGCCACAAACACCCGAAACTTTACGTTGCAAATTCTCCTCGCCAATCCCCATAAAAGTATGCTGAACCCTAAACCCTTAGCCCTAAACCCCAAACCCTGAACCCTAAACCCGAAACCCGCAATCCTGAAATGAAAGCCCTCAGTTCCGCAGGAAGAGGGCCCGAATAGAGGAGCCCGGTCGGCTGGCGGAGGAAGCGCCGCAAGTCGAGGCCGTTGATCATCGGGTTTGGGGCTTTAAAGGGATCTATAAAGGGGTCCCTCAAAGGGATCTAAATGGGTTCTTCTAACGGGATCTATACGGGTTTGGGGTTTAGGGGTTTAATGTAGGAGCCTGATTAAGAAACCTTTTGCCTTTATCAGGGTTCCTTACATGAGTCCTACTATTTTGGGGTTCTAGGCCCAGGGTTTCTTAATCAGGTTCCTACATTAGGGTTTAGGGGTTTAGGGGGGGTTTCATCGGCTTTTTGGGGGGGGGCTTGGGAGTCATAGTGCTTTAGGCTTCAGGGTTAGGGGTTTAGGGGTTTAGGGTTTTAGGGGTTTAGGGGTTTAGGGGTTTAGGGTTGAGGATTTAGGGGTTTAGGGGTTTAGGGGTTTAGGGTTTTGTTTTAGTTCGATCTGCGTGAGTATGTTGGTCCATGCAATCATGCAATGTATACGTGCACCACTGCATGTACATATACAATCACGTTCCCACAGTCTTTACTTGAACCGAGTACCAGTACATGTGCCGGCGCGCACACACCCATGCCTAGATTCCTGGATACATCCTCGACCACCTTCCGTCCATCCGATCATCCATCCACCCTAAACCCTAAACCCCAAACCTTAACAGTAACATCCATGCAATTGCATAAACCCGCGTAGCAGTGGTAGGTAAATACATGGGAGGCTGGCTGCCTTCCAGGCCGAGCTATGCTAGGAGGAATAGACTAGAAGCTACATTTCAGCTTCTTGGTGAATGTTTTTTGGGGTTACATAGGCATTTACCAGATCGGGTTTAGGGATGTTTCGATTGTACAGGATAGCGTTGGGTTTAGGTATAGGGATTGGTCCTGACGCCGTGAATCAGTGAACGCCAACACCCTAAACTATTCATGCCCTAGCAACCCTGAAACCCTACACCAAAAAAACCCTGAACCCCTAAACTCTGTGCCCTGGCACTTGAACCTTAAACCTTGAACCCTAAACCCTGAACACCTAAACCCTAAACTTTGGAACCCAAAACCCGACAAGCTCTTCCAGGAGATCGGCGAGGGGCCCGCCGTCGATCCTCGAGAGCCCGTCGAAAGGCCCTTTGCTCTTGCGGCCATGTCTCCCAGTCTCATGCGTAGAGGGGAGTTTGGGTTTAGGGGTTTAAGGGTTTAGGGGTTTTGGATTTAGCCCTTTTTAGGCTTGGGAGGTGTCTTGTGACAAATTCTGATGGTGCAGCTGCGTTCAAAGCGATTTATGGAGTCGCCTCGGCTTTGTTCCTTGGTGCAGGCGGTTCTGCCAGCTTTTGCTGCAGAGGTTCAATGCTGTGGGGCTAGAAGGTTTCTGCAAGGAGGAACAAGGCCTGCATGCGTGCCATGTGGGGTGGCCTATCAACCGTAAACCCTGACCCTCAAACCCAAGCCCTAAAACTCTGAGCCTTAAGCCGTAAACCCTGAGGCCTAAACCCCACAAGCCCCAAATCCTAAAGCATACTTAAGACTTCCAAAACTCTAGATCCCTACCCTAAACCCTAAGCCCTAAACCCCTTTTAGGTACTTGGAGTCACTTGGAAACAAAGGGCCCAACCCCAGGCGCTTCCTAAACTAGGAATTTCGCAGTCGTAACAACAGTGAGAAAAGGAGCTAACAAAAAATTAAAACACATTTAATCTGTAAATTCCCAAAAATCTAGATCCCTACCCTAAACCCTAAGCCCCTAAACCCCTTACTCCGTAAACGCCGAACCCAGAGATATTCCTTAATTAGAGAATATACCTAAAATTATAATAGGACCCCTAATATGATTTAAGGTATATTCCTTCATTAAAGGATATTGGAGTCTCTGGGAACCCTAAA
Source organism: Symbiodinium sp. clade A Y106 (assembly GCA_003297005.1). Classification (NCBI taxonomy): domain Eukaryota; class Dinophyceae; order Suessiales; family Symbiodiniaceae; genus Symbiodinium; species Symbiodinium sp. clade A. The sequence continues at coordinate 119,116 of BGNK01000928.1, forward strand.
CCCTATAGATCCCTTAAACGAACCCTAAAGATCCCTTAAACCAACCCTAAAGATCCATTTTATTAAGGCCCCTATAGTAAACTCACCCTAAACCCTAAACCGCAGGACTGTGGCCCCGAGCGACGCGCCCGCGGCCGAGCAGAGCAAGCTGGAGACTCCCCCGGCTCAGGCCATCCGAACTCCACGATTTAGGGTTTAGGGTTTAGGGTTTAAGGTTATCCTAGGGTTTAGGGTTTAAGGTTATCCGAACTCCTACTATAGGGGCCTAAATAATTAGCTATACTATTCGGGGTTAATACAGGGGCCTTTAGAGGGATTCTTAAGGGCTCCTTTAAGGGATCTTTAAGGGCTAGTAGCGGCTAGTATGAGGATTTAGTGCAGGGGCCTAAATCATTGCCTACACTATTTTGGGGGTTCCTTAGTATATAATTATAGTACAAAATACCCCCAAACCCAATTCTAATTATTAAGGCCCCTATATTACCCCTTTAGGGTTTCAGGGTTTAGGAAGTTCGGGTTTAGGGGTTTCAGGGGTTTCAGGGTTTAGGTAGGGGTTTAGGGGTTTAGCATTTAGGTTTTAGGGTCTTTTCGTTTTTCAGAAGTGGGTTCCAAGTTTGTGGGTTCCATAGCCGTTTGAGTTCGTTAGTTCAATTTGCAGGATTGCATAGGGTCATTATAAGTGGTCAGAGGGGTTTCCCAAAGGTAAGAGTGACGCCTCGTTTTAGGATCGTTATCCCAACCTGATCTAAAAGAGCTACCCAGAAGTCCCGACCAGCTAGCAGCCTGGTCAAAACCTGAATCCCTAGACGCTAAAAGTTTTCGAAACTCAAAAACCCCAAAGCCTGAAACGCTCCAGGGCTTACTCCCAAAACGGCTTAAACCTAAAGTCTTAAAGCCTGCAGTAAAGCGCAAAGGCTGCTATAGAACCTACCAGAACAGCCCAATGGCAAGGCCGCCCCCAGGGCCGACGGAAGCATCCGGGAAGTGCAGCGACCGGAGGCCGCAAATCGCTGCCGGGTTAGATAGCCGTTGAGGGATTCTGAGGGTTTCTGAGCATGACACCCAATCAAGATAATTTTCAATTTTTGATTACACATGCATCTGCGCACTTCGAAAGTCCTAGTAGCAACTTTCAACAACCGCAAGCGACCTCGCGTCGGCAGTCTCGACTGCTGCACGTGCCTAACCTTATGCTTCCGAAACATGGGAGCTAAACTTTTGAATCTACGTCTTAGTGGTCCGGATGGAAGGTCAGACAGCTAGAGGTAGTCACTCTTCGGACCGTTCGCGTTCCTTTGGCTGTGTTCGTTTTTTCACACTTGACGGAGGCATGCTGTAGTGCTCCGACTTCCATGAGATCGTATGCTAAAAGGCCCTGCGGACAGCAAAGCAAGTGTCGGTAGGCTTTGGGCTCCGGAAGCACGTGCTGCGAAGCTCAAAACTCGAGTTTGTACCCGCATGGCGCTGTCACTTCGAATCTGTACGCTTAGTGGTTCGACCTTGACAACAACAGCTGTTGACGCAGACACAACGCTCCGAGACATTCGGAGGAAAGCAGAGATCGCTTGAAAGGTATTCATCGCCCATCTCGTGTCTGACGATGTAGGACTTCTGGAGGATCACCAGACTGCCTCGGATGTGAATCTCCGAGATGGGGATACGTTGCAGGGCGTCACAACCAGTATGACAGACCCAAAGAGGCTGAAGTGCATCGCTGAATACCGTGGAATGAGATTGCCGGCTCATTTTTGTCGTTCTGGCAACTTTGTTATCATACACGGGCGCAACCTGGAAGATAAAGCGGATTTCTCGCTGTACCATCTTCCTTCATGGAAGTTTGGGGACGGCTGCCTGCTTGAGGTTATTGGAGAGCGCCAACATGTCAATATGCAGTTCAACGGACCTGAACTGGGTGAGGTAGGAATCTCAACCAAGGCAACGGGAGAATGGGTGAAGGCCAACATCAAGCTGGTTGTTTTCGAAAGGATTTTCGCCTTCGCTGCCTCCCAGGGCCGGGACTACACAGGCATCATCAAATGGATTCACCAGATAGAAGCTCGCCTTTATGAAGATGTGCACGGGAGCTTCGAACAGGTGCTCGTCCAGGACTTCAGCTACTGTGGGGAATGGACTTGCACCAGCATCGTGTGCACTGAAGTAGCATGCGAGCGATCTGCACGTAGGCCACGGTATCCAAAAGCGCTTTCGGTGACACTGATTGATCGGCTCTGCCATTTCCCTTCTTGTGCGGACACGGAGGTTGCGCACGCAGAAAGCCGCGTCAAGCTTTCGCAGCATCATGACCAGAATGTCATCCACCCTGTGCCTGGCTTTGCTCTGGGAGATGCCGGTCAGTATTTTTCGTTGGTACGTCAGGTTGAGCTGATTGAATGTCGCAGCGAGGTTGTTCGAAGTCCAGTAAGTGTGATAAGCTCCACAATCGTAGCCGCGTGTCAACTTGCTAGCTTGCTGCAGCAATGAAGTTGTTTCAGATCTGTCGAACACAAGACATCGCAGCCATGGCAGAATGCAGTTACAAAACTAGCCTCGTTGCTTTCATCGGCCAATGCTCCGGAGGCGTCATCAGCGTTCTCTTGTTTTTGTTGGCATGGGCTGCGCGAGTCAAGGAAAGTTGGACGGACGCCAACTTTGCCAAAGTATGGCAATGGGACAGCGATGGCAGACAGAAGGATTAAGGTTCCTTCGAATAACTATGAGCCTAGCCTTGACCTCGCCCGGGATCATCCTCTCCACGAGTCCTTCTGCGACGTCCTCGTCAAACTTAGCCCACTGTAGTATAGCATACCCGAAACCCTAATTACTGAGGCCCGTATATTATAGCTTGAGGGGTTTAGAATTTAGGGGTTCAGGCTTTAGTGTTCAGGGTTTAGGGGTTTAGGGTTTGTTTTAAATAGAAATAGTGGGTTCCATAGCCTTTAGGGTTCGATCGTTTTTCGGCAGGGTTTCATGGCGTCATTGTAAGTGAGTTCCTCAATGTAAGAATGCTGCCTTGTTTTGGGATCCTCTTCCCCAACTTAACTTCGAGAGCTACTCAATAGTCCCGAACCTCAACCCTAAACCCTAAACCCTAAACCCTAAACCCAAGCTAGCAGCCTAATCAAAGCCTGGGTCCCTGGAGCCGAAAGGCCTTCGAAACAAATCTCAAAGCCTTACACGCTTGTGTGTCAACTCCCCAAACGGCCTCAATCTGAATCTTACACCCTGCAATAAAGCCCTACTAAAGCCGCAAAGCCTACTGTAGAACCTCAGCGCGCTGACCCTGACATGAACCCACACCCGACAGCCCAATCAGAAGGCTGCCCCTGGTCTCGACTCAAGCATCCGGGAAGTGCCGGAGCCGGAGGCCGCAACTCGCTAATGTACTCGGATAGCCGTTGAGGCATGCGGTTAAACTTGTAGTTAATATAGGGGCCTTAATAATTAGAATAGGGTTTTGGGGGCCATATACTATGCTTATAAATAAGGAAGCCCCAAAATAGTATTGGTAATTATTTAAGCCCCTATCCTAAACCCTAGACCCTTTAGATCCCTTATAAACCCCTTGCAGGAACCCTTAAGGATCCCTAAACCCTGAACCCTTTATTAGGGTTCGGGGCCCGGCGTTCGGCGCTTTAAGGCTTAGCGAGAGACTGGAGCACCCTCGTGGTACGCCCGGGCTCAATTAATAATCTTTCAACCTGACTACACATGTAGCTGCGCAGTTCAGAAGGCCTCGTAGCAAGTCGACGTAACTCTGCGACACCTTGCGAATCTAAGTCTTGGTTGCCAGCATGGAAGGTCAGATATGTTCAGCCGAAAGCATCTTCGAGTGGGCAGTCTTGAGGCCTGTTCATGCTACTTCAGCTTTCTTCGTTTATTCACCCTTGACGCCCGGAGGCCTGATGTAGTTCTCCGACTGTCCTCAGATTATGCGTTGGCAGGCCCCTCGCATAGCAAAGCAACTTTCGGCAGGTCTTGGGCTCAGAAAGCACGCGTGGCAAAGCTCAAACACCGAACCTGTAATGGCAAGGAACAAGGTTGCAAAAGGATGTTTGAACCCCTACATGCTCTTGCAGTTCCTGCGCTTTTTCACGCTCGGCCCCAGGCTGTAAGCCGTAATGTAAGCCACCCTAAACCCCAAACCCCTTAGTAGCTGAGTGGATACACTTTACACTTTTTGGGATAATATTACCCACTATAAAACTAAAAGTGTACACTTTTTGGGGCTTAGGAACTCAGCAACTAAGATCCCTAAACCCTAAACCCGACAACGCCATGCAGGCCGCAGAACCGGCAGCGATGAACGCAGAGTTGCCAGGCCACGGCCTGGGCCAGTCGTGGATCCTAAAGCGCATACGAAAGGGGCCTGAATAATAACCTGTATACCATAAGGGCTATTATGAGGATTTAATATGGTGGCCTTAATAATTACCTATACCATATTGGGGGTTCCTTATTATAGTTAGAGTATAATGGGCCCCCAAACCATGAAGGCCCCTACATTATTTGCTCACAGATAAAACGCAGGGAGGCGGCCATACACATGTGTGCCATTCATGACCGAAATAAGTAAACACGTTGTACAGCCGTGGAAAAATGCTGCTATCTATTGTATGTCTATCTGTTTGTCTGTCTGGCCATGTCTCCCTCTATCTTCCATTGATCGATCGATGTTTGGATCTATCTGTCTATCTGTCTATCGGTCTATCTGTCTATGTATCTGTCTTACCTATCATATTCATCTTACCCAGCTTACTAGTCCTTTGTGTCCTATCTGTCTTATCCATCTTGCCCGTCCTGTCTATCTCGTCCATCTATCTTAGCTGCCTTATCTGTCTTAACTCTATTATCTGTCGTCTCTGTCTTACCGATCTTATCGACGTTCCCTAAGCTGCCTAATCTATCTATTCTATGTAACCGATCCAATCTTTCTAATCTATGCTGTCTATCGATTATATGTAATCTACTTAGTTTACCTCACGTCGCTGTTCTAATCTACTCTCGTTTAACCTAACCTAAACTAGCCGAATCTGATATAACCAAATGTATCAGCATCTAAACCAACCTAATCTAATCTGATAAGATCTAGTCTGAACCTGAATCTGAATCTGCAGCTGCAGCTGAAACTGAATCTAAATCTAATCTATCTGAACTGTTAAACCTGCCTTGAATTTATCTTTCATCGATCTGAATCTATCTGACTCTACCTGCCTATCTGTTTATCTGTCTAAGATCAGCCAAGGTCTAAAACAATAACCTAAATCCAGATTTAAAGCCTGGGTGTAGGGCTTCGAGGTCTTTATTTAGTAGAGGAGCTGCAGTGATCTTGAGGTAGCTCCCGTACATGTCTAACAGGCGGGATTGGGGGTGACCTTGCGAAAGTTGGTAGCGGCTACACACACGCTGCACAAGCCTGGAGGACTATGGGCATAGGTTCAGCGCAGGTTGGACGTATCTTCGCGGTTCACTGTCGGTCTCCCTGATTCCCTGATGCACAGTGCACATATCGTGCCAAGGCACGAGCTCCAAAGTCAAACACCTGCTGCTAGTGCCGTCCGAAGCCCCTGGTTCGCTATGCTACCCTGGTTTAGACGGACATTTTGTCTATCTAGAACCTTTGCACCCTTAGCTGAGCCACAAGAAACATTCCTTCGCCCTAACTCGGACGTTTTCGCCCTAAGTCCTACACCCTGAAACTTTAAAGCCTATGAACTTGATACCCTCGCCCCAGATGACGATGCAGAGCTCAGCGGAGGCCACAACAAGTTTTGGGACTAGCACTCTGCGGTTTCAGAATGGGCTGATAGGGTTTTCGAAGGGTTCCAGAGCATTTTGAAAGGTGTCAGTTTCAAGGCTCTTTGAAGGAGTCTGTTTGGGTTCTATAAGGGGAAATTCCTATGAATGCAGTGGATGTAGTTGCGCCTGGGGAGTGAGGACTTTAAGGCACAAGAGGGTTTAGGACTTCGGTTTCCGTCCCAGGACTCCTGGGTTGAGGTTCAGGGTTTAGGGTTTAGGGTTTGATGGCTTACGGTTTAGGGTTTAGGGTTTGATGGTTTAGGGTTTAGGGTTGAGGGTTTGGAGGTTCAGGGTTCAGGGTGTTTCTTTCAGGCAGACTCCTGATCACCACCTTAGTACCATACGGATTGCACAAGGGTCCTGTCCGGAGCGAGGGAGGTGCCATTGCAAGGCTGCTCAGGGTTCACGGTTTTTGGCGGCTTGGAGCCAAAAGTGTTTGAGGTTTGGGTGTTTTTCGCGGTTTAGGCTTCAGGGCATTTGGGTATGCGCATGGCAGGCGAAGCACAATGTGACCCGTATCTGGCGTTTGATGATGATGAGGAGCTTCTGCCAGAGGCGGGGTGATGAACCCAGAGGCTACATCCCACAAAGAGCCCCGGGGACTAACCGGACTTACCCCGAAGCCCTCGAACCCCGTAGCCCTTAACCGCCTCAACCAAGCGTCCCGAAACCCCAGAAGCAGCCACACAGCCCCGCAGCTTTGGCAAGAGAATTCGAGCTCGGCTGACGCCAGCGCGGCGTTTTCCTTCAGAGGAGCCTGAGCCACCGGAGGCACCGGAGAGCCAACAACCCCTCACTTAATGTAGGGGGCTTAACAATTAGAAAAGGCTTTTAGGGGTTCCTCATTATAACTAATTACAGTATAATGGGCCCCAAGACCCCATTCTAATTATGAAGGCCCCTACATTAACATTAACCATATCCTTTCACTGTCATGACCTGTTCTCTCCTTTTCAAGGGTTTTTGTTTAAGCTTCTCAACTAACCCTGGTATACTAGGCTTTGGAGTACCATACTTTAATACTTTTTTCTTAAAGGAACCCTTATGAAATAAAAGCTTATACTTTTTTCTCCCTGGTTACTTAAAAGCCCAGTATAAAGCGAAGCTGATGATCGCCTACGACTGAACATGCACTACTTGGGGTTGAGGCTGGATCAGTCAAAAGTCCAGATTCGGGGCATGTCGCACCACCCTAAGATCTCCAGTCCCGGGTCTGACTCGGGTTTAGGGTTTAGGGTTTGGGGTTCAGGGTTTAGGTTTTAGGGTTTAGGGTTTAGGGTTCAGGGTTTAGGTTTTAGGTTTTAGGGTTTAGGGTTTAGGGTTTAGGTTTTAGGGTGTAGGGTTTAGGTTTTAGGGTTTAGGGTGTTTAGGTTTCAGAGTCCTTTGAAGGCCCAAAACCCTAACACCCTGACGCTTTGAAAGGCCCTTAGCTCTCCGAAAGCACAGCAACCCCAATATCCTCGCTTTCGGGGTAATTCAGGGACCCAAAAAGCACATAAGCATCAGCATTTTATGGGGATATCCCCTACCTTATTGGGCTTCATTATAAGGGGGTTTATATGGGATATCCCTATCCTAATTTTTGCTTATGTGCTTTTTTGGGGCCCTAGTAATGGCTTCGGGTTCAGGGGCCTGATCTAGAGCTTAAGGGTTTCGGGATGCAGGAAGCTGATTTTAAACCTGGGGTTCAGGGTTTAGGTATGCAGGGGCCTGATCGTGAAGATGGATCCCTGAACCCAAACCATGGGAGTACCAGAGCAACCCAAAAAGCCCTGAGCCCGTAGTCCCCTGAAATAAGGAGCCCCTGCATAGAACCGGGCTCTTTTATTGGTTTAGGAGTCTGGGGTATAGGGTTTAGGGTTTAATTTCAGGTGCCTGCCTTCTAAGGGCGGAATGTAAAGGGAACCCTACAAGACAATCTCTAGGGACTGCGCATCTCGACTCGGAAGCCCTGCAGCATGCCTCTGCACTCCTTTAGCTGTGTGCCGTGTATATCACCCTTAAATTTTAAACCTTAAAACCACGTAGTCAGCTCACCGGTGTCTCCTTCGAAATTGTTCTACAGATGGTTTGGCAGCCCGCAGGTTAAATGCTCAACAGCAGACGTTATTCCGGGTCCAAGCAGGCTGTAGTCTAGGAGATCAAAACATGACTCGAAGAGGATTCAATGGTAGATTACAGCATTGATCAGCGATAAATATTCCGGGGGGGGGAGGCCCTGAACACCTGGTAGATTTTTCGGTTTAGTTTTTAGGGTCTGCAAACAGCGCGATGTTCCAGTTGGCTCCCTAGCAGCAACGACGGTGTCTGTTCTTGCCGGTCCGACGTGCGACTTTCAGCGCTCCGTGGGAGAAAGGACTTGCGAAAGTCTAAACCATTCTAATTGTCAAGCTTATGCTCGTAAATGCGAAAACTTACGTCCCCACAGGTAAACCCTTCACCCGAAGCTCCTGAACCTTACACCCCAAAACCCCCAAAGCTCTAAACCATAAACCTCTGAACTCATAATCCCCTGAGCCCCCAAACCCCTACATTCGTACACCTGCAACGGTCTCAACATACAAGCCTGAATAATTACCAATACCATTCCGCAAGGTTCCTCGTCATAACCATACTCTCAGGGGTACTGAGATTACAATCCCTAAGAAACAGCTAAAATTATAATTTTTGCTAGGGGTCTAAGTTCAGGGTAGTACTATACTGTACCCCAAAGCCTTATTCGAAGTATCAAGGCCCCTGTAGAACCCTAGAGTTCCCCCAGCTTGTATCGCGATCGTCTAGCAGACCTGCAGCAGATGATGAGCAATATAGCGGTTTAGGGTTTTAGGGTTTAGGGTTTAGGGGCCCGCGTTCGATTTGGAGCAGAGTCCGTCTTCGAAGAGGCAAAACTGCCGCATAGATCTTCAGCAAACAAAGGGCTCATGAATCAGGGTCCGCCTGAAGCTTTGCTTAGCCTCCACCCTCAACCTTGGGATTTGGAGGTACTGTATGACGGGTTTCACGATTCTTGTTTTTTGGGTTTAGGGTTTTCCAAGCCTGATGTCTTGGACCTCTGTACTCCGGTTCAAGTCGTACAGGCAGCCTAGCCGTAGACTCTGCGAGTGACGTGACCGCAGCTTGTCATCTTCGGCCGCAGAAGGCTTGGGACTAAGGATCGACGCTTAAATAAGCTTGGGGTCTAGGACTCAGGGTGTAGGGTTCGCGATTTCGCGCCTTGAGGTTGTTGGTTTGTAGCTCAACATCACCAGTACCACCATCATCACCAGCATCATCATCTTCCTCGTCGTCATCGCAGCTCCTGAACATCAGCAGACACTATCCAGCCCCAAAGTGGAATTGCAAGGCCAAAAGCGAAAGACCTCGACTGAACCTCGGCATTGCAAAAAACAGTATCTTCAACACCCCAAATGTGCCTTAAGCCCCGGAACATCTAAACTCGGAACAACCCCCACCCAAGCCCTAAACCCTAAACCCTAAATCCCCCAGACAAGTCCGAGTGCAACTGCCCCGAATCGCCGGCACGCACAATCCTGAACCCGACTCCCCCACACGGCAAAATAAGTTCCGATACAGGTCAAAACGAAGTTTCAATTCAGAGCCTAAAGCCGACATCCTCACCGTAGACTCCTACATCCCAGACACAGCACATTGCTTCCTAAACTCGACATCTAAGGCCTACACCTCAAATCTTTTACTCTAACATCAGAGTAGTGATATTAATTATTGTTATTATTGTTTTTGTTATGATTATCGTTAACATTTGAAGATGAAGAGGTGCCTTCGATGGCGCGGTTTCTCTGGGTCGGCGTCCTTACGTGGACGCTGGCGCCGCCCGCGCGTGCCCTCGCGCCCCTCCAGGCCAATCTCGAAGGCTTGCAAGAGACACGGTTTCAGATAAAGGGCTTTTACAGGCAGTTTCGTTAGGGTTGTATGTATATATATATATAATATAATATAATACAATATAGTATAGTATAGTATAATATTATATATATATATTTATACTTATACTTATATTTATATTTATATATTTATGTGCGTGCATATTTAGTTACAATTATAAATGTGAAGCTATGAATATGAGTATCGACAAATCTAAGTAATATAGAGACTGTAAGTATGAATATGAATGCATGTGTGTATATATATACACATACATACACACGTATATATATATATATACATATACACATACACACGTGTATGTGTGTGAATATATATATATATGTGCATACATACACATGCATGTATAGCATTGGGTTTCATACCGGGGTCATACGTTCGTTTAGATGGGCTAGGGTTTCAGATGTTGGGGTTGCCACACAGGTTCTCAGTTCTCGTTTTGTTCTGTTCCACAGCCAAGGAGAAGGCCGGTGCCGATCCCTTCATCACCTACTACCCAGATGAGCCGCAGCACACGGCGCACTACTGCACCGCGCTTGAGTCGCCGGAGAACAAGAAGTGCACTGCCCAGGTGAAGTGGGCGTTCTCGCAGACGAACTCGACTTCGAAGAAGGCAAAGGATTTCTTGGACGAGGTGCGCTTCACCACACGGTTTAGGGATTAGGGTTTAGGGTTTAGGAAGGGAGCGGATTTCTTGGACGAGGTGCGCTTCAACATGAAGAAGTATGGGAACGTGGCGCCCGAGAATGCTACCTTGGACGACTTCCAGAAGCTCTACTGGTGCGCACCGCCGAAAGGCAACATGTCGCAGGAGTGTGGGGCACCTCCTTGCAACTCGGTCGTAAACTTTGGCGATCCTTCTTTGGAGCCCTGAAACCCTGCCCATGTCTCTGGAGCTTGATTCGTATCGGCTACATAGTTGGGTTTTTTCCTCTTCCTAGAGAGTCTTTCCACCATTTTCCCGCTCAGAGTTTCCGTCAATTCGAAAGCTTGAAGCCCGGGTCAGATGACAACTCAGACCCACCAAATAATGTAGGGGCCGAGCTCAGGCAACTGCACCTATCCGCCATGCCACATGTGCCTTTTCCCGGAGCGACCGCGAAATTGCACGGCAGAGTCCAAGGACTGCAGGGTAGCGGGTTGTGGGGTGGTGAGGTTTGGGTAGATGCCTAAACCCTAAACCCTAAACCTTAAACCCTAAACCTTAAACCCTAAACCTTAAACCCTAAACCTTAAACCCTAAACTTTAAACCCTAAACTTTAAACCTCAGACCCCAGACCTCAGGATTATTAGGGGTTCCAGGGCCTACTGGGACAGCTGACAAAAGCACGGACGTCATCAGGGTTTAGGGTTTAGGGTTTGGGGTTTAGGGTTGAAGTCTGCAGATGGGTACGTTGGACACTGCACGGAGATTACGTAGAGCCATGTTGATGATTCGTTCTGCGTCTTTGGCCAACTTAAAGGCCCCAACAAGGATGGACTCAAATTCCCCAAAGCCGCCCAGTCCTAAACGCCAACAGCCCCGAACAAAGACCGTAGGAGACAAGCCCTAAAGCCTAGCGATGATGAGCCACAGTATCCCAGACCCCCGGGAGGATCTAGAAAGTAGATCCCCTAATTTGGGGCCCTATACTACTAAGGGTACTTTTTGGGAACCCCCATAAGGGATCGACTTTTTGGATCCTCCCGGGGGTCTGGGATCGAAGGACATTCGGTGCAAGCCGCCCAAGAAAGCCATGGACTACAACGGCATGCAGTGGCCCCTAGCGACTGGGACTGGGACTCCTTCCTAGGGTTTAGGGTTTAGGGTTTAGGCTCGCTTTTTGTCCATACTTTCCGGGTTAAGGTGAAGGCTAAGTTCCGGAATTACGGGTATTTTAGGGTGTACTTCAGGGCATGGGGGGGGTCTACATTGGCGTTTCTGGGTACAGCTGTGGGGAAATCCGCAAGACGGTTCAGGGTAGACATGACGACGACCTTTGACGACCGGGATATGGTTTCGTTGATGACAAGGACCTCTGGATAGGCAGAAGCCCTAACCCTGAAGCCCTCAAGCCCTGAAACCCTGAAGCTCTAAACCCTGAAGCCCTGAAACCCTGAAGCCCACGCCTGAAGCCCTGAAGCCCTGAACCCTGGGTCGTCCACGGTTGTTGTCTTAAGCTCAGTCGCATATTTGATCTAGGGAGTGGGTGAGCAATGAGTAATTATAAATTGTATGTATATACAATATATATATATATATATACACATGCGTAGATCTATATAGATATATATATGCATACATATATATATATGTATACATAAGTATTTGTATATCTAGGTACAAAATACAACCACACGCTATGAACCTGTATACGTATCGTCAGCCGAGGTCAAGATCGCTACGCCGCCTCCATACCACATCTTCGCCATCGGCCCCCTGGTCGGAGCTTCATATCCAGGGCTTTAAGACTTGGAATAGGGTTCCTTTAAGGCTTCCTTGAAGGGATCCATACCAAAGGGCCTTTAAGAAGTAGAATAGGCCTTGGGGGTATGTTGTCCAACACTTCTCATAAGAATTGGTATGTATTTAGGCTCTGCCCATCGTTTAGCCAAATGTCAAGCGGCACGCCACAGACTGGCAAAGGCCTTCAAACGTGCCCTTTTACTTGCGCGTCCCCCTGCAAGTAGTGCAATCCGTATCTCTCAGCATTCTCCTGTCCAACGCTGTGTTGGGATACATACAATAAGTCATAATGAGGCTATCAAGATCTTACAACCGTAAACCCTGAGCCTAAAACCCGGGGCCAGGGAACTCAGCAACTAGGTCAAACTTCTAGCTGACACCTTTGTCACATTTGGGCGATGTGCATAGAACTTAGATAGTGAACGGGGGAACTTTAAACTTTTTGACCCGGTTGTAATTGTAAAAGAAGAGAGAGAAGTGATAGTAGTTCCCTTCGCCTGGACTTTTGCTCAGAGACCCGAAGATGCTTTTAAAGAAATAAGAGAGCTTACGTGACCTTGAAGAATATCAAGACTCCTTCCATAATTCGGGTATATTCCTTAAGCAAGGGCTCTGGAGTTTTTTGGGTAGCCATCCGTTTTTGAACTCCGACGGAGGTCGATCGAAGGGGGTGCTTCGTAGCAGTCAGGAGACGGTTTGGGGTTTAGGGTAGTTGCACGGATGCAACGCGCGTGTTGGCGTTCAGGCCTCCTCCTGTTGCATTGCACTTGGTTTTACTTTCCCCCTTCCCTCCCAGCCGGAGAACAAGCTTTGCATCAGCGAAGGCCACCTACTTATAGTTAGTATGGAAGTTTCCGAAAAATTAGGGGTACCTCATTCTTGGGGGTCCTTATAATAAGGACCCTACTATTTAGGGTACTATATTCGGGTCCCCTTTTTTCGGAGACTCCCATATTCGGGTCCCCACCCTGCAGCCTGCCCTGTCCCACCCTGACTCCAGCATGAAACACCAGGCCAAAGGCCATGGATCCTGAACACATAGCATGGCGCCAATACCCGTTGACTGAATCTTTTCAGCTGTACAGGTTTCTTGTCATGGTTGGAGGAATATGGGACCGCCGGGTTCGCACCTAAACCCCAAAGCCTAAACCCTCAAGGCGACTGGGGTGGCATGGACACCATGCTGAAGCCTGTAGAGGGCCGTGACCCGCTGATGCCCTGGTGGGGGTATGGACTGCCAAAGCCAGGCTGGATGTGGGGTTTGTTGGAAAGGTCCTGGCTGCTTGGAAACCGACGCACACAAGCACACGGAGCTGAACCCTGCAGCCTAAACCCTGAACCCTATCCGTGAACCGAGCCCTAAACCAATGGGACTCCCCGGATCCCATCATTGGGATCTTCTTAAAGATGGGGGTCGATGTGAAGGATCCCTAAATGTGGTTGTGGGCTTAGGCTAGGGGTTTCGGGTCCAGCAGCAGTCCTGACGTTATCAATTGTCATCCGTATCATCAGTAATTAATACGTACTGTTGTTATGGTTTTTATTTTGGTTGGTCCTCCGAGGTCTAGCACTACTACTGGTGCTGTTGAAGAACAGTACAGCGAAGCACCTCTTCGCTCTTGTCGTGAGGCCCCACGCCCTTCCCCCGGACTCGCTGGAACAAGAAGCACGACTTCATGATGTGCAATCATGAGCAGTTGCCGGGTCCGCAGTTGGTGATCGACTTAGTTCAAGTTCTGAAACTCTCTCTCTCTCTCTCTCTTCCTCTCTCTCTCTCTCACTCTCGCTCTCTCTCCCGAATGTTGCCACTGTTCCACCCTAAACCCTTAACCCCCAGTCCCAGAGCCCGGAACCCCTGAACCCCCCGAGATCCAAAGCGGATGCCAAACGACCCCAGGTTCCTCAACTGCTACAAGACCTGGGGGACGTGGGGCTGTCCTGCGGGCTGTGGCTTTGACAAGCTCCTCGGACACGCTAAGGAACTCTGCTTGCGAGCAGGTTAGGGTTTAGGATTTAGGATCCGTCTTACCGATAGTCCCTAAACCCTAAACCCTAATAGTAACCTGAAATTCTTTGCAATTGCCGCGGGAAGCCCTTCTATACCCACAAGCTTCGAGCTGGGTTTTCAGGTTTGGATTCTTAGGCTTAGGGTTTAGGGTTTTGAATGGGCAGTTAAGGCTTCAGTTAAGGTTGAGGGTTTCAGGTTTAGAGGCCTTGCCTCTAAGTTTTGAGCTTTGGTTGAGGCTTCAGGTTGAGGCGCAAGCAAAGAAGCCGCTAGGATCCCAAGAGTGTCTGAGGAACGGCGACACCTAAAACTCTTAAAGCCTAAAGCCCCAAAGCCCTAAACCCCTAAACCCTTACTAAACCCTAAACCCCTAAACCCCTAAACCCCTAAACCCCTAAACCCCTAAACCCTAAACCCCTAAACCCTAAAACTCTTAAAGCCTAAAGCCCCAACCCCCCCCCCTCAGCCCTGAAGTCAAAAGCCTAACGCCCTGCCTTAACCACAAACCCAAATATAGGGGCCTTAATAATTAGCATAGGGTTTTGGAGCCCGTTATAATACTATAGTTATAATAAGGAACCCCCAAAATAGTATAGGTAATTATTAAGGCCCCTATATTTAAGGGACCCAAAAAGCACATAAGCATAAGCATTTTATGGGGATATCCCTACCTTATTGGGCTTCTTTATAAGGGGGTTTATATGGGATATCCCTATCCTAATTTTTGCTTATGTGCTTNAAGCACATAAGCATAAGCATTTTATGGGGATATCCCTACCTTATTGGGCTTCTTTATAAGGGGGTTTATATGGGATATCCCTATCCTAATTTTTGCTTATGTGCTTTTTTGGGGCCCTAATATTAACCAAACCCTGAAGCTAAACATCGCCCCGAAACTGAGGAACGTTGACACGGCGCCGCAGGAGTTGGTTGCGAAGGCATTCAAGAAGCGAGCAGAGCAAAACCACCCAGTGGCCATTTTGAACCTTGGGCGTTGATACGGTTCTACAGGGTTTTTTGCGGATTTTGCAGAGGTTTGAGGGGTTCAGTGCTTTCTAAGGACTAGGGATTCTTGTCCTTTTTGTTGCTTAAGGGCTTCCTAAAGTTTTGAAAGAGAACGCAGGAACGGATCTTTTTATTTCCCTACCAACATGGATCAAGGAATGTGGGCGACAACTTCTACTGGGGAGGCGGGATGCAAGATCACTTCTGTCGGCGAGTCGGGCTGAGAGAGGCTTTTAAGGGTTTAGGGGTTTAGGGTTTAGGGTTTAGGGTTAAGGGTTTAGGGATTGAAGGGAAGTTTTACAGCAGGGTTTGTAGAGACAGACAGGCCCTGCGTTCGATTATCTTAGCCTTAGACGGGTGTTGAGCTTAGGGCTTAGGGTTCATAAAAGATGTTTACTTGAGTTCAGCCTGTCTTGGGGGTGATTGGGCTTTAGAGTTGTGGTGTTTCGGGGCCTGGGCAGGGTGGCACAGGTTGACCCACGGAACCTGAAAAGTGGTGCATTATACACGACTGCAGACCACCGACCACTGCCCTATGGTCCACTTTAGCTTTCAAGGAGGGTAGCACCTGGATCGTCAGCTTCCGGGAGCTGTTCGCCTTCTCATGAGACGCATCCTAAGCCCTAAACCCTAAACCTTTAGGGGGGATGGAGACGGCGGCTGCAAGCCTGCTCACCGAAATTGTAAAGCGATTCTGGGAGTTTAGGCCACAGGGCAGACAGCAGACCCTAAACACCAAACGCAGTATATCACACCCAGAAGCTGCAAGGGCGTGTAGGGTTTAGTTTTGCTTGGTCAGGGGTGTCGGGTTTTGGGACTTAGGGTTGGGGTTTAGGGTTTAGGGTTTTTGGGTTTTCATAGGGTGTAGGATGTAGGCCCCAGGTATCGAGAAGACTTGCGGACACCCGATGGACGAGCTCTCGTACACCGCGGCGCACCAGTTCGACCAAATCTTCGAGAGCGTTTACAATGGTCCGGGAATCGCTCCTCGGTCGAGTTTAGGGGTTCGGGTTTAGGGGTTTGGGGTATATGGTTGAGGGTTGAAGGGTGTGAGATTCAGGGTTTAGGGTTTGTATTCGCGTTACAAGGTGCGTAAAACCTGCCGATCGCATATGAATGCGATTTGTTAGCTTAAGATGTGAACCCTAAACAGTGAATCCTCCTTCTTAAGGACCCGTTAAGTTGCCTTGCACAGGAACCCCTTTTTGCAATTTGGCGAATCCTCCAGATTTGTGCAAACTTTCTGGGTACACACCCGACCTGGAAGAGCCCAGCAGGGAAACCGGGCAGGTTGGTACTAAGTTACTAGGTTACTAGGAGCAGTGCTGCGAGACCCTGCCGCAGGTTTTGCGAGGAGCAGGGTACAGAGTTTAGGGCTGTGGCGTTGACTTCAGATTTGGGGTGTGGTCGAGGATCTTGGACGTCGTGTGCATGGGCGTTTAGGAAAATACGGGTCCCTACATACACCGCGAATAAGAGCAGAGTCTTTATTCATTAGTAGTTGAAAGACAATAGAAAGATGCCCCGAGCTGACCTGTAATTCTAAGAAACCCCCGTATCATGGCTTGCGGCGTATCGTTGAAGATTGGCCTATGACGTTGAGTTGACGCATGGGCCATACCTGCTCGGTGAGTCTTGTTCTCATGCTAAGAGATGTAGGGTTCAGGGTTTTCTGGGGGCTTCCTATTGCTAGATGGAGTAGAGGACACCCCAGTACTCTGAACACTTGGTTTCAGGTCTCCGGGTTCAGCTGACGCCGTCGGCCCTTTCCTCCCCGTCCCCCTACGACCCCCAGCGCCGTTTCCGCCCGACAAGCAAAAACATCACTGTACATCAGGTCTCAGCCAAATGTACAACGCAGGAAGAGTTCTAGTTGGTTCCATCATGTCTTCACCTGCACGTCGTCAAACCAAAAACCCCTAAACCCCTAAACCTAAACCCTAGACCCTAAAGCCCAAGGACGGCGTTCCATGGATCAGCTGCCTGGGCAACCACGACTGGGGAGGTCGCCGCTTCAACAACGGCTGGGATCAGCAGTTTGCCTACACGTGGAAGAGCAACCGTTGGATCTTGCCGGCGGCGTACTACACCCTCAAGATCCTCGGCTCAGTGTCTAGGGCCTAGGCTAACCCTAAACCCTAAACCCTAAACCGCGGCCTAGGGTTGTTCAGAGTTCAGGTGCACCAGGGCGGCGTGTTTGTTTCGCTGGCACGGTGTCAAAACAATTCCCCAACCCAAAACACCAGAAAACAGCAAGCCCCCGAACCCCAAAGCCCGAAGCAGTAAGAAGCCCCGAGGATGTATTTCGAGATAGGGAACTTCTGGATGGACATCTACGTTTTGGACTCCAACAACGAGGATGGCAAGGACCAGTGGCAGGAGCCTTGCCGTCTGCAAACAAGCACTATACCAACACTACGGTTGATGGACAAAATCCTGCACGACCTTAAGGACTCTAAACTATGGGAATTATGGTATATACCTTATATAATGGGTAATGCAGGATTTTGTCCATCAACAGTATTTTGAGGGTTCCTTTTATAGTCTTATAGTTATAGTATAATGACCCCCAAAACCCTTTCCTAATTATTAAAGCCCCTTTTTGCTACTACAAGTCTCTTAAGGTTTAGGCTTCAAAAAGGTTTGGGTTTGAGTGTCTCCTGCTCGTTGTCCAAGAAGAACTCTTTCATCCTCGAACCATCCAATATGGGAGTTTCCGAAAATTAGGGGTACCGTATTTTGGGGCCCTTATAATAAGGATCCTACTATTTAGTGTACTATATTAGGGTCCCCTATTTTCGGAAACTCCCACATGAGACTACCCCTCCATCCAACATGAGACCCTAAACGGCCGCCCTAAGCCCTAAATCCGAAACCCTAAACCCTCAAGCCTTGCAATTTATATATGCCTTAAACTCTAAACCTAAAGATCCAAGGAGCCTAGCCACAACATCTGCGGCAATCAGCATAACCCTTGGGGCGCCTCCTGCGCCAGTGCGGGTGGCCCCTTCGATGTCAACTCTTGCCACCAGTGGTTCCTCGGATTGACGTGGTGGGGCTTATATAAGGCGTTTCGGGTTTAGCTTTGAGGGTTTGGGGTGGAGGTTTAAGGTTTAAGGGTCAGTCACGGTGTGGGGTTTGGGGTTCAGAGTTTGCGTTTACGGTAGTCCCGTGCTTTCTGCTTTGCCTCACAAAAACCCCCTGAACCCCAAACCCTCAGCCCTGAACCCTCAGCTTCAAGCAGCCCTGAAGACCCTGAAACCTAAACCCCAAACCCTAAACCCTGAAACCTAAACCCAGCCACCCTAGTCTAAATATTAGGGCCCCTATGTTAACTCAGCCACCCTAGTCTAAATATTAGGGTATATTATACAACATCCTACCACTGTGAAGCAGCCCTCCAAGGAACTGTTAGGGACCGTGACAGGAGCCCTCAAGGACGACCCTTGAAGGTTTTTTGTATGGTTTAGGGCTTAGGGTTTTTGAGGGTTTAGGAGTTTAGGGTATAAGGATTTAGGGTTTTTGAGGGTTTAGGAGTTTAGGGTATAAGGGTTTAGGGTTTTTGAATTTTGAGGGTTTAGGGTTTAGGAGTTTAGGTTTAGGGCCCTTAAGGGGGCTTTGGCCTTTGTTGGGCAATCGATGTTCATGTTAGCTGTTCCTTAACCTACCAAAACCTACAAAAAAGGTAGGGTCCCTATAAATTCCATATTAGGGTTTATAATAAGAACCTATAAAAAAGTAGGGTTTGGTAGCTTAAGGTTAGCAATAGCCCAGAAGCGGTTTTGCTGATGCAGAGCTGAACACCCCCAAGTTCTGAGACTTGCGAACCGGGGTTTAGGGTTTAGGGGTGTAGGGTTTAGGGTTTAGGGTTCAGCCAGGGTTAGGGCACGAACCGTATTATAGTTATACACCCAAGCCCTTTCTGACTATGAAGGCCCCGATGTTAGGATTTGGGAACCATGGTGTTGCAGAGAGCTTCAGTTGAGCACTTAGTAAGACTTACTGCATATACGACTTCGACCCGGGATCCCGAACCGTTTGGGTTCCGACATGCAAGTATGTGGGGACACCCGCCCAACTATCGAAACGGATCAGAAGTAAGCTCACCATCAGCCCTAGCTCCAACATCTCCAACGCCCGGAACAACAAGAAAGAGTTCTTAGTGGCTTTGCCCCAAACCCTAAACCCTAAACCCTAAGCCCTAACTCCAACACCCTATGCCCTCAACCCTAAACCCTGCGCCCTAAGCCTACGCCCTGAACCCTAAACCCTAAACCGTCAGCCCTAAACCCTGAGCCCTAAGCCCTAAACCCTGCACCCCGAGCCCTGAGCCACGAGAGGTTCTGGGACCTGTGGGGCAAGCAGTCGGGCTGGTTGGCCTCTTTGCTCGCGCAGTCGACGGCGCAGTGGCAGGTGGCCGTAACACACTTCCCTTGCGGAACCCAGAAGTGCCTTGGCTCGGTTCCGGGCATTAAACCCTAAACCTTCAGTTCGCCTTAGGAAATACTTTTCATGTTCTTTTTATAGAGACGAGGAGTTAAGAAAGTATTGTGTTTCTGGATTTCAGGGGCTTATGGTCTAGACCCAGAAGAAATCAGAGGCTACAAACATAAACGAATATTCTTCGAACGACGGTAGGAATCCTTGGTACAGGATTCTGACTTCAGTCATATCAAATTCTGCATCTCCGATAAGCCCTATAAGTCCCTGTTACGGCTGTTACGGTTCTAGCCGCCAAACCCTAAGCCCTAAAACCCCTTATATATCCCTTCAAGCAGATGATACCACACTCCCCAAAAAACCCGAAGCCCGAAAACCCCCTTAAAGGGCAATTCAAACACGTCCTCTAAGCCTCCAAGCCTTAAGCTCTAGAGCCTTCAACCCAGGGCCCTACTTCCTGGTAAGAGTCCCTAAAAGCCACTGGCCCTGGACATTTGTTATGCAAACCCTAAACCCTAAACCCTAGCATAAGATACAAGAAAACCCTTTTAAGTTTGCTGAGGACCTTGGATTAATGCCTAAAGTCTGAAGCAAGGAATTTCTGGATGGACATGCACAACCGTCTCGGCCTCGACTTGCTTGTGACCGGCCACCGCCACGATCAGGCGTTCGGGATCAGAGTTTAGGGGCGATGCATTAGGGTATAGGGTTTAGGGTTTAGGGTATAGTTTTCAGGTTTCATGCTTTGGTTTTGGGTTTCGCTTTTTTGAGTTAGGGGTTTGGGGCTCCGAGCATTCCCGCACCAAAATCCTCCTTGATGTGGGCAACACCATGAACTTCCAAGTAGAACAGAAACCGAGTTACGGCAGAAACCACAGTAGGCATCTCACTAAGACTAGGGTTTTAGGAAGTGCTTTCGGGAGTATAGTATACCATTGGAGATAGTGTGGAGAGTGTACAGGAAAGGTCTTGTAGAGCTCTTGGAAGCTGCAGGGAGAACTATATACATGTATCCAGATTAGGAGCATGCCTAATATAGGGGCCGAGATAATTACCAATACTATTTGGGGGTTCCTTATTGTAAGTATGGTATAATGGGCCCCAAAACCCTGTTCTACCTATTGAGGCCCCTACACTAGTACCACAATTGAAATAGATGAAACACTGCTAGTTGAAGAACCCAGACGATGTGAACCATCCGAGTCAGAGTATTATTTATTATAGGCTCAGCGCTGCCCGCTATTATGGGGGGGCCTGAGTAGAATCAGATGAGGCCTCCGAGGTGGTGTTTATTCAGTCATACAGAGGCCAACTCATCACTTCCAAGATCTTTTGGGTGGGTACATCTCAATTCTACCATCACGCCATACGGGCTGCATGGCAGCAGCGTCGCTGCTTGTGTTTGTTGATTCTCCAGCGACAGGAACCTTGCGCCCAACCCGCCAGCCGGAGCTAAACACGCAACCCCGACGCTAACGTACGAAGCAAAAACCTCGAAGCCCTAGGCAGCATAAGACGTGTCATACCCCACAAAACGCGAAAGAAGAATCCTAACTCGAGGTTTGAAGCCCTAAACCCTAGGACCCTCACAGAACCCCTTTTATATCGTTTTAAACATGGGAAAGCCAGAATCAAGGAACTGTAAAACCTCAGTCTCATGCCTTGTAGGGCTCTTTTCGAATTAGAACCCTTATATAGCCGCCCTGAAAGCTTGGACAGAGACTCCAACATCCCCTTGTTCAAGGAGGATAACTGTATTTACAATAGGAACCCCAATATGATTTAAGGTATCCTTAACAAAGGGGTTTTGGAGTTTCGGAACCCTAAACCTAAACCCTAAAACCTTAAACCCTACAACACTCAACCTTAAATCCCAAAGCTAAACATTTAAACCCGAAGCCCCAAACTAAACCCCTAAACCCCAAACCTTAAACCCGAAACTCCGACACCCCAAACCCTTTAGATTCCTTTTGGATTCCTTAAAGGAACCCTTAAGTTAAGGAAGCCGTACAGGAACCCTAAACCCCCAAACTCCCAAACCCTTGAACCCCTAAACCCTTCTAGATCCCTTTAAAGGAGACCTTATAGATCCCTTACAAAGGAACCCTAAACCGCAAACCCCAAACCCGTACCCCAAACCCGTACCTCAAACCCTAGACCTCAAACCCTAAACCCCAACCCCTAGACCCCAAACTCCCAAACCCTAAACCCTAAACCCTAAACTCCTAACCCCTAAACCCCAAACTCCCAAACCCTAAACCCTAAACCCCTAACCCCTAAACCCCAAACTCCCAAACCCTAAACCCTAAACTCCTAACCCCTAAACCCCAAACTCCCAAACTCCCAAACACTAAACCCCAAACTCCCAAACCCTAAACCCCTAAACCCCAAACTCCCAAACCCTAAACCCCTAAACCCTAAACTCCTAACCCCTAAACCCCTAACCCCAAACTCCCAAACCCTAAACCCTAAACCCCAAACTCCTAACTCCTAACCCCTAAACCCTAAACCCTAAACCCTCAAAAAGACGCCCCCTCGGAGGAGCTCTGGGAGCCCGGATGGTTCGGCGGCCTCACTTGCTTCATCACCGGGGGAGGTCGGGAGTGCTTTTAGGGTTCCCTTAAAGGGATCTCTAGGGTTCTCGGGGTTCGTATGGCTTCATCACCGGGGGAGGTCGGGCTTACGTTCTTTTGGGGTTTAGGGTTTAGGGTTTAGGGGTTTGGGGTTTGGGGTTTAGGGTTTAGGGTTTAGGGGTTTGGGGTTTAGGGTTTAGGGTTTAGGGGTTTGGGGTTTAGGGTTTAGTCTTTTGGGGTTTGGGGGTTCCTTTCAAGGATGCTATAAAGGTTCCTTCGAGGGATCTCTGGGGTTTTAGGGGTTAGTCTAGCTTCATCACCGGGGGAGGTGGGAGTGCTTTTATGGTTCCTTTAAAGGGATCTCTAGGGTTCTCGGGGTTCGTATGGCTTCATCACCGGGGGAGGTGGCATCCGGGGCTTGGGGGTTAGGGGGATTTAGGGGTTGGGGTTTAGGGGTTTAGGGATTTAAGGTTTAGGGGTTTAGGGTTTAGGGATTTAGGGTTTAGGGATGTAGGGGTTTAAGGGATTTGGGGGTTTGGGTTTTATGTAGGGGTTTCAGGAAGCTTTGGGTTTAGGGATAATTCTGGTTATTATGTATAACAGCTTCTTCACCGCGGAGGTCGGGTTTACGGCTTTTGCGGTTGGGGGTTCCTTTAAAGGCAACTATAAGGAAGGGGTCCTTTGAGGCCTTCGGGGGTTTAGAGGCTTAGGGTTTAGGGATAATTCTAGGGCTTCAGGGCTGTGTGGGAACAGTTGGCAGGTTTATATGCTTGTACGGTCCAAGCATTCGGGTTCGAGTTTAAAGGTTGAGTTTCCGTTTGGAGATACCAAAGCCTCCAACTACGCAACACCCAGAAATCTTAAACCGAACGGCGTGTTGAAGTTCCAGCTTCAAGAGCACGCTTTGGTATTGGGTGTCTATGTCGACGGGTCTTCTTACATCCTCAAGCTTGAACCCTAAACCCATTTGATTGACTTTATATGTGTCGTCGGCCCCCAGAAGCGGCGACTCGAACACTTCTGGAAGACCCTCTTGAACCTTAGAGCAAACCTGCCAAGGTTTAGGGTTTAGGGTTAGGGTTGGTTTAGAGTCTAGGGTTTAGGATTGACACCTCATCGCCTTAAACAAGGCGAATCCCTAAGTGACATGATGAAGGGCTTCTGACCATGATTTGCGGAATAGCTCAAAATCTAACCTAAACCGAAATTGAAAACCGGCGTAAATCCTAAACCCAAACCGAAACCCTAAACCGAGACCTGAACCTCAAAGATTATCTGGCTGAGTCTTGCCCTCGACTTGTGCAGGTGGAGGGATCTCCTCCGAAGGGACGCCCAACCCTTACTGGAAGAATGACGCCTGGCTTTGTGAGCTTAGCGCTTGGGGCCTACGGGTTGTAGCACAGGTCAAACTAGTTAGATGCTGTTTCTGGGATTTCGTCCACCCTAAACCATAAACCCATCATACTGGCTGTGGTGGTAAGTCTACAAGTATAGTAGTCGTTCTCAGAGATTCCGACATTGCTCGGATTCTGCGGGATAGACTTGCCTATGCCTTTTTGGCTTTTTCTGCCTTCTTTTGCCTTCGCCAGAGCCCTGAGGACTGGTATGGGGAGGCACAGTACGGCTTCTACGACCTCTTGGTGTCCTTCCAGAACATCGTCATCACGTCCGTCGACTGGATGCTTGGTCCCAGACTCCTAGGGCTTGGCTACACCGGGGTTCGCTGGGTGTTTCCGAAGGTTTTGCAGTCTCGGAGTGTCGGACCGTAAAACAAAGCTAAGCCCTAAAAACCCTAAACCGTACGTCACCGTCTGCTGCTTGGACACTGTAGGCGAGAAAACAGATGTCGCAGTTCAGACAAAGCGCCGGATACCACCCAAAAAGAATGGAACAGACGAAGCTCTGCCTGCTCTTTTGGAGCCTTCGACTTGGGGCAAAGCTAACCCTGAACCCCAAGCCCCAACATTGCTACTAAAAAGACTAACCGCACACGATGCTGCTCGAAACAAAAGGCGTTGATCTTGAGCACCGAAAGCCTAGCACGAGCCAGAAGCGAAATCGTAACTTTCAAGTGCCTGTCGTCGTCCCAGTCGCGAGTGTGGCAATGGTCAAATTGCGATCCTGCACCCCAGAGATTGGGAATACACGTTCAATGCTCGTGAAGCTTTTGGTGCATGGGGTGGTTCTATGTCCCATTAGGGTCGTTCTGGCGTTCCCCGGAGAGCCCCTCTCATAAGGGGCAGCAATAGGGGACACGAATTTAACAATAAAGGGTTCGGAAGAGTTCTAGGATCATTTCTAAAGGTACTCTTCCTTATATGATATAATATGGTACAACATAGCATAATATAGTATAATATAGTTTAATATAAAGTAATCGAACAGAATAGAATGTGTATATATATATATAGATAGTAATTATAAGATGTTTGAATGTCCTGTGGTGCGAAGGAGTGGCTACGAGTTGAAGACCGCGACGGTTTGGCCCACGCTGGGTTGGCAGAAGCAGCGTTGAGCTACACATGCTCTACGAGACTATACCCGAGTGCCGGAACCCTCCAGCATCTCCCTCAAAAGAGGGAGTACGATGTAATATAGATGTTTGAATAGTTACCAACACCTTATCTGGGTCCCTTATCATAATTGTAGTATAATGTACCCCGAAACCCTACTCTAAGTATTATATAAGGCCCCTGCATTACAACTGTCTTGATCAAGTTGGCTGAGTAGTCATTTGCTGATAGCCTTGTCGTAACGCTGTCCAAGAGCCCGGCACCTCAAGTAAGTCTAAAGTCAAAGCATAAATCATAGGCCTTTGACATCCTTTGACCAATATGCCGGGAGGTTCTGGAGGAAGTCTTGCTGCCTTTTTTCTGTGATAGCTCTGGGGAAATATCCGAACTTTTCGGCACAGTGCAGTGTTGCATGCCAACCCCGTAGCCTAAACTTCGACCCCATGTAACCTAAAGCCTGAACCCCAAACCCCGAAGCCTACACCCGAAGCCTGCTGCTTCGACGTGCGAAAACCAGAGCCCTCAACTAAAATATTGTAGGGCCCCTCAACGACTAGTCAGTACCATTATGGGTTCGTCATGATAGTTCTAGTATAACATACCCCCGAAACCCTATTCTAACCATTAATTTCGGCCCCTATTTATGTCGGCCGCGCATCACGGGTCCAAACGCTCGCCCAAAAGACCATCTGATATTAGGGTGAGATATACGCTCAGGAGGATGCGCTTAATTAGACAGGTGTTTGGGTGTACGGCACAGTTTAGTGATATGCAGGAACGCTAGAAAACACTAGCAGCTACAGTTTCTTGCTAGTGCTTCCCCTCCTGCGCGAGAGTAAAGACACAGTTTATAGGCATGTCGTGCTACTTTGTCGTGTGGGTTTTGTCTTGTTGTTGCTTTTGCATTATGTTTTCGAACTCATTACCCTGACTTCGATGAAATTCCGTGGATCTAGTGAGTCCGACCGCGAAATTAGGCTCTAAACATAAACTGCTTGCTGCACTGCACTGCCTACAAGCCCCTGAACTGCAATTCGATAGCACTTGGCAATTCCCGAAAAGGGAATTCGTCTTCATGCCTTGGAAAGCTGTTTCTTTCGAGGAACTCTGTGATGGAGGCTGCTGGGTTTCGTCGGCCGAGGGGCCCTGGTCTAGCTTTTTCTGGGCTTTGGAGTACCATACTTTAATACTTTTTTTCTAAAAGGAACCACTATGAAAAAAACGTTTATACTTTTTTCCCCCTGGTTACTTAAAAGCCCAGTTTTAGGGTTCGTGACCTCGAGTCGCGGTTCTAGTTTTCGGGACTTAGAGGAAAGCAGGGGTTTAGCGGTCTTCGGGATGTAGGGGTTTAGGGCTTTGGGTTTTAAGGGGGTCTGGGACTTAAGCGGTTTAGGCTGCGTACTCGGCTTGCGCTGTGAGGTTTATGTTTGCAGGTGTCGAACGAAGATTGCTGGGGCGATTATCAGGAATGGCCCCACTTTATGAGCAATTGGCTTTCTCAAACAGGTTACTATGCGATTTCCCGGCCTTAGGGTGTGGATTTTGTGTATTTGCTTTTTTGGCTCCTGATGCCAGGGATGTGAAGCCGTGCTGCTTGTCCTGGGTTTCTAAGCATTTCTTTGGCTTGCTCTTCTCGAGAAACCCAGTGGTCAAAAACCCACTTGTGTGGAACGCGAGCAACCAAGAAGGTGAAATTCTGCGATTAGGCAATGGAATTGCGCAAAAATGCGCGTCTGCGCGGCAGAAAAGACGCATTACATCATCCGGCGTGGCTCTGAATGAAAGATCGGAAGACATGTTCCGTAAGCTCTCATCCCCAGAGTCAAAGGACAAGGGCCCAAGGTCATCAGCGGCGCCTGAGCCCGACTTCAACCCCGAGCGAAGCCAGCCCCCTTCATTGAGCTTTTCGGGGCCCACAGCATTGGTGGTGCTTATCGTTAGGAAGAAATTATGGGTAGTCGTTAGCATTCTTGCCAGTGTTCATATACCATGCTCAGTCGCCGCTGTTTATTCGGCAGGCTTCTCCGCCATACTCCGACATCATAGTCAAGTTAGATGAATGCCTTTTCCATGGAATCAGAACCTCCACCCTAAACCCTAAACCCTACAGATCACTCATAGCACCCCTAATAGATGCCTGTGTAGCCCGGTAGTGACGCCAGTTGTCAGCATGGTGAGGCTTCCACGACGGCTTGGATGATGATTGAGGGTTTAGGGTTTATAGGGGTTTGGGTTTCGGGACTTCGACGACGATTCTCAGGCTGATAGTGGCTTGTTCTGCTGATGTTGATGCTGGTGGTAGTGGTGTGGTGCATGATGATACCGGTTGCGGGAATGACAGTGGTGATGCTGGTTACTTAGCTATGACAGTTGAGTTGTGGAGGTGGTCATGATTCATGATGATGATTGCCCAGGGAAGCAGGGTTCACTTAAAAGTGCATTCAGGGTTGATTGCGGCTGTGACATCGCAGGCCTCCGGCGTGCCGGGGGAGGCCGGGGCGAGGACAACCAACGAACAAGGAACTAAACCCCACCCTAAACTCAAAAATCCTAAAACCCTGACTCCTAAACCCTACATCCCTAAACCCTGCAATCCTCAAACCCTTAGCCCTAAAACCCTAAGCCCAGCCATGGCGACATTTGGCTCAAGGAAGTGAAGTGCAGCGCAGCCAGCAGCTCCTTTTCCCCCAATTGTCCTCCCCTTCTTCGTTTGAAAGCCCGGCTCTCAGAGCTATGGGTTTGGGGTTCCTCTAAACGGGACCTTTAAGGGATCTTTAAGGGTTCCTCTAAGGGATCTTTAGGGTTTAGGGTTCTAGGGCTCTTGGGTTTGGGGTTCTAGGGTTTAGGGTTCAGGGTTTAGGGCTTTTGGGTTCAGGGCTTTAGGGTTTAGGGTTTGGGGTTCTAGGGTTTAGGGTTTAGGGCTCAGGGTTTAGGGTTCTAGGGTTTAGGGTTCTTCGTTTCATTTTATAACCATCTCCCTCCATTTCCAAGCATAGTAGTTTCCTTAGTTTCACTGCTGCTGCCACCAATGCTGTCGTTGCTTTTCGTGCGGCCATGGTGGCGCTGGTGGTGGTGGTGGTGGTGGTGGTGCTGGTGGTGGTGGGTGCGTGTGTGGCAGTGGTGGGCGTTCAGGTTCATCACCTGCTGTTGGTTCGTTTTGCATATTGAATATTTCCAAATCGCGAAAGGAAAGCATGCCCTTCCAGTGCCTATAGCCCTAATTACAGCATGTGTATGTATATACAGATATAATATGTAGGTAGATAGGTAGATCGATAGATATAGATAGTTGTACCGCCGAGCTACAATCTACCCCAGACCCCTGTTTTAAATTACTGAGGCTGCTGCCCCTCATATCAGAAAGCTGAGCCTCTTATCAACATGGAGGAACTACCTCGCGATCCCGCTCTAGAAATCGAGAATCTTAAGCCTTAAGCAACAGAACTATAAGCCTTGCACTCATTGCGTGAATTCAAAAAACCGCAAAGCCCAAGCCTAAACCTCAACCTCGATCCCAAGGCATGATGCGGGCATTTCGCAGGTTTCCTGTTGCCAAGGCAGCCAAGGCCATTGCTTGGCTTGCAAGGGTCTTTGTCTTTTTAGGTTTAGGGTTTCAGTGTTTGGGTTCAGGGTTTTAGGATGTAAGTTGAGAGCCTGGGAGTCAGCATATATACAATATAGGCTTTCAGGATTTTAAACTCTTGTTTCGGGTTTAAGGTTGCGCTAGGCGGTGACTGTTAACTGTGAACCCAGGACAAAAAGCTTCAGGCAAAGCGTTTAGGGCGGGATTGGGGCAGGGAGACCGCTGACGGCCTCAGCATTGGAGCTCAAGCCAACGTCTTAGTGAAATAATGTAGTGGTAGTGGTGGTAATCACCGTAGCAGCCGCCGCACACAAGTCGGAGTCGTAGCCGTGGTGATGGAAGTAGTGGGAGCCGTGCGTCGTTGTGTTGGTGCTGGTGGTGGTGGGTAGTGGGTGCTTAGTGGTAGTGGGTAGTGGGTAACTAGTGGTATTGTTACTGGCAGTGATGGTTGTGGTGTGGTGGTGGTAGTTCTGGTGTGATAGCAGAGGGTGGTCGTCGTGGTCATCGTCGTCGTAGTAGCAGGTCGTAGCAGTCGCAGAAGCAGTAGCAGCAGTAGCAGCAGCAGTAGCAGTAGCAGTAGCAGTAGCAGTAGCAGTAGCAGTAGGAGTAAAAGTAGGAGTAGGAGTAGTGGTCGTCGTCCTCGTGCTAGTTTGACCTGACATGGTAAATGCATCCGAACACCCCTGGCAGTTCCCCAACAACGCCCTCAAAAAATCGGTGGGGTTCAGAGTTCAGGGACTTCAAGGTTCATGAGGACACTGGAAGCCAGTGGACCATGGGTTAAAGCTTGTTCGGCCGATGTGGGAGCTTCCGAAAATTAGGGGTACCTTATTTGGGGTCCTTATAATAAGGATCCTACTAATTTCGGGTACTATATTGGGGTCCCCTATTTTCGGAAACCACCATGTAGCAGTCACGACAAGGGAGACGAGCGTTGTTTTACATGCCAAGCTCACACCCCTGAGTGAATCCGAGTCCCCAGGCCCTATGCCTGCGAGCCCCTAAAATTAGTCGCTGGGCCAGGTTATCTCGCAAAGGGCCCTTCCAGCTCAGTATGCTGGGGGCCCAGCACCCTGCCGAGGGTTTAGGCATTTACTGTTTCGTCTCTGTGGCTTTGGGTACAAGTTCAAGATTTGGGCTTCAGTAGCTTGTGGTTTGCGAGCCCTAAACCCTTTGGCCCTAAACTCTGAATGAGGATGATGGTTGGCTTGGGGTTAAAGGTTGGGAGTTCAGGGTTATATACGGGTTTCGGGTCGATGAGGCCCTGGTCTGCGGCATCAGCGGTTGAGAGGTTCGGCCAAGACGTGTTGCAGGGTTTAGGGTGTGGGGTTTGGGCTTACTTAATCAAAGCTTCAGAGTTTGGGATGCGAGGTTGCGGCTTTTTGGTTTTAGAGTTTCGCTGTCGAAGTTGAACTCAAGCCGTCCACCAGCAGGAGCGGGGTTCAGGTCACAGCGGCGGAAGAAGAGAGCAAGTAGGGCATCGGGAGGAGCAGGGAGTGCTGGAGCCCTCAGCTACCCCACAACTATGGGTGCTCTGCCCGAAACCCTAGATCCTAACTCCTGGACCCTTCTGCATGGCGCCTTGTTCGTTCCATGCTTCGAGGCTCGCGCTTTCTCGGCCCAGCCGGAGGTGCACGGGGAGCGGATCCGAAATTGATTTCTGTGAAATGATTTAGGGTTTAGGGGTTTAGGGCTTAGGCAGAATCTATCCGAACGAGGGGTTGAGGTTTCGGATGTAGGGCGTTTCGGGTTGTAGACTATGATAAACAAGAAGCCTGATAGATTGGGGGCCCCAACAAGACTAGGACACTAGGACCTAGACTAGGCCTTTATTCCCTTTGTTCAGGCTTCATGTTCCCTTATAAGCCCCTTAAACCCAAAAAGGGCACTATTTTATTCCTAGCTTACTCTTGGGTCTAGAATACAAGAAAGGAGAAGGAGCCTCAGCTCTCTGGGTTTAGGACTGCCACTGAACTCGACACCTAAGCTTCGAGGTTCGGAATGAGTAGTAATTGCACATACCAGCCTAAAACCCCCCAACACCCCCCAAAACTCCTACACCTGAAAGATCGCCAGACCTCAAATCCCTGAACTTCTCAAATCCACAAAACCCTAAACCCCAAACCCTAAACCATAAACCCTAAACCCCAATCCCTACACCCCACAAAACCCCTTCAAACTCAGGGATCCCTTCAGCCCAAACCCCTGAAGCCGGAACTCCCCCCCAAACCCCCTGGGAGGCGTTCAAGGCCGCCTACGAAGCCCACGTGGCTGAGCCTGGGTTCAATTTAAATTACCATCGTAAAGAAACCATATTATTTACTGTAGATCCCTATTAGGGTAACTTAAATCTTAAACCCTAAACCCTTAAGGAACCCTCAAAGATCCCGATTATGGCAACCCTAAACCCCAAACCCCAAACCCTACAAACCCTACAAACCCTACAAATCCTACAAACCCTGTAAACCCTGTAAACCCTAAACCCTACACCCTGTAAACCCTGCAAACCCTACAAACCCTACAAACCCTACAAACCCTACAAACCCTATAAACCCTAAACCCTATAAACCCTAAACCCCATAAACCCTAAACCCCCAAAACCTCAAGAAGGGACCCCTTATAGATCCTGTAAAGGAACCCTAAAACCCTAAAAAGAGCCCAGGAGCGAGCCGCCCAAGGCGGCCTGCCACCCTTGGCTCTGGACCAGAGCCAGGCAGGGCTTCCGAGCTTTTTTTGGGGGGTTTAGGGTTGAGGGGTTTGGGGGGGGGTTGTTTTCCTTTTCTTGGGGGGGGGGTTTAGGAGTTCGAGGGGCTTGCCAGAAGCTGGGAAGCCTTTTTGAATGGGGNGGGGGGGGGGGGTTTAGCTGCTTTTGGTTCCAGGCTTCCCGGCTTTGGGGCCTTTTGTGCGAGGTTTAGGGGTTTAGGGTTTAGGGGTTCAAGGGTTTAGGGGTTTCGGGGTTTTAGGGTTTTAGGGGGTTAGGGCTGAGGGTTCGGGGATTGTTTTCCTTGCTGGAGTTTAGAGGGCTTCCCATCTTTTGCCTCTTTTGGGGGGTGAGTTTAGGGTTTAGGTGTTGTTTTCATTTTAGGGTTTAGGGTTTGGTTTGTTTGTTTCTCCTGCCTTCTTGTGGTTTAGGATTTAGGGTTCTTTGGGCCAGGGTCAGGCGGATTGCCTTGTCTTTGAAAGGGGGGGTGGGTGTGGTTGGGGGTTTGGGGCTCGGGTCGCATGTTTTTGGGATGGATCGCTCTCTCACTCTCTCTCTCTCTCTCTGCGCTTGGGACGGGGAGAGGAGGCTGTTCCAGGATTCTACAAGGTTTATAGTTGGCGCTGGACTCGAGCCAGATGCCGGAAGAGACTCTTAAGGGGTTCGCTATATCGGTTTAGGGTTTAGAGGTTACGGTGGGTTTAGGGTTTAGGGGTTTGGAGTTTAGGGTTTAGGGATACTTTTTAGATCCCGTCTCAGCGGGCTTCTCAAGCAGAGGCGGAGTTCAATCTGCAGGGCTTTCTTCATAGGCAGTTGGTAATGCTTTACACGGTTCTCCTGCCTTTTTTTAGGGTTTTGGATCCATGGCCCCCCATCCCACAACCCCAGTCAGAATAATGCCGATGTTGCTATGATTGTCCCCCCCGCGCCNCCCCCCCGGAAGAAACGGAACAATCGGAATTATCCTCTTGAAGTCCTCAACTTTTTCTGAAGCTTTCTCCGTCATCCAACCCCTCCGCAGGCTGAATCTGTGGTCGAGATGTTGAAGAAGGCGCATATGGGCTCTCTAGTTCTATACCCCGAAAGCAGAAACCCAAGAGCCCAAACCTTAAATCCCGAAAAACCCAGTAGTATCAGTAGAGAGCTTTAGAGTTTCGGTGTAGCAGCATGAGGAGAAGAAGGCGCCATCCACCCAGAATCTTGAAAATGCCTTATTCGGATTTGGATTTGCAATAGCTCGGACACCAGCCGCAGCGCTTGCGGACGCCATTGAAGGCTCCTGCGCGAAGGACCCAAACTCTCACAAACCCATTCGCTCCGAATAAACCCTAAACGCCAAACCCTAAACCCTAAACCCCTAACCCCTAACTAAACCCCTAAACTCTAAACCCTAAAACCCTAAGCCCTAAACGTAAGACCTAAAAGCCTCCACTCCCTGAACGCCGGGAGCTGGAGCCTGAGCCTCCACCCTCCACTCTGGCTCTTCGGGCCCTAAGCCCCTACACCGCAAACCCTAAACCTTTAGGCCCAGAACCCTAAGCCTTTAAGCCCTCAACCGTAAACCCTAAACCCTTAGTCCCTGAACCCGAAGCCTCTAAGCCCGCAACCGTGAACCCTAAGCCCCCAAACCCTCAAGAAAGGACCCATATAGCTCCCTTTAGGGGACCCTTTATAGATCCCTTTAAAGGAACCCTCAGCCCCTAAACCCTTTTGTAGTCTCTACAGGCCATTAACCCATCCCCTGTTAAGAACCAGCCGGTGCATGAGACCACTTTTGCGGCATCCTCGGCATGCTAAAGCCTGAACCCGGGTTTGGGGATGAGGGTTTCGGGTTTTGGGGTTTCGGGTTTAGGCGAACCCCGAAAACAGCCTAGCTCCTGAACTCCAAACCCTAAACCAATAAAAACTAGACCCAAACCCCTACACCCCGAACCCTAAACCCTAGACCCCGACCCCTGTAGAAGCCTAAGCCCTAAGCTGTGATCAGGCTCCTGCCGATGGCGCTTTTTACGTTGACCTCCTGCGCAACCGTGTGAACCCAGGAGCTGGGGACCCTGGCAGT
This sequence comes from Symbiodinium sp. clade A Y106, assembly GCA_003297005.1. NCBI lineage: Eukaryota > Dinophyceae > Suessiales > Symbiodiniaceae > Symbiodinium > Symbiodinium sp. clade A. Next base: position 152,144 of record BGNK01000928.1, read on the forward strand.
CTCGGGTTTAGGGTTTAGGGTTAGGGCCCCAAAAGACCATGCACAGAGAAGTGCATCTTGAGCCTTAAAGATGTCCCTATCCTGATGTCAGACAGCCGAAACCCTAAGATCCTTGTGCCTCATGCTTCTGTGGCCTTCATTGGCACTTTCGAGTGTTCTTAAGGCTCGCGCCGGGGCCCACTCAGGGCTTAAGGTTTAGGGTTCCGAAACCCTAACCCTATAAGCCTTAACCCCCAAACCCTAAACCCGAAACCCGAGCCCTAAACGTAAACCCCTCAAACGCTAAACCTTAAGCCCTAAACCCTCAGCCTGAGGTTTAGGGTCTTGGGCCTTAGGGGTTCAGATCGAAGGTTCAAGGGGCTAGGGTTGGTTTAGGGTTTAGGGGTTAGGGTTTAGGGTTTAGGGTTTAGGGGTTTAGGGTTTAGGGTTTAGGGTTTAGGGTTTCAGGTTTACAGTAGAAGCCCAAGAGTTGGAAACCCCAGAGCCTCAATCCTTAAGCGTAATCCCAGCACTATTTGGCCTTAATCCGGTTTCCAACTTTATGGGGTCTAGGGGCTTAGGGTTTAAGGTACAAAGAAGGGACCTTGATAGGCGTGGTATGTTTATTCTACTGTAACTATCTGGTCCTTTTTTATAAGGGTGCCGTACTCTTTGGGGGACCTAAAAAGGGACCCTATTTTAGAGAGCCAGCCGTATAAAGAAGCCACAGGAATAGTAGTAATATATGGGCCTTCATAATTACCTACATTATTTTGGACGTTCCTTATTTTAATTATGGTGCAGTATACCCCCGGCCCTATTCTAATTCTTAAGGCCCTTATATATATATGTACCCTTATAGTAACCCTTAAAGGACCCCTTGAAAGGAGCCCTATTCCAATTATTAAGGCCCCTGGAGTAGGGTCCAGGGCGGCTTTGCAGACTTCTTGAAAGATCCCGTTAAGGTTCCTGTAAGGGATCTCTAGGGCTCCTGTAAAGGGCTCCCTTTAAGGGATCTCTAGGATCGCCAGGGTTCCTTTAAAGGGTTCCTTTAAGGGATCTCTTGGGATCTTCAGGGATCCTTTAAGGAAGTTCTCGAACATGGCTGAGGTTGTGCATGGGGCCTAGCTGGATTTTGGGATTCGGATGTCTTTGGGTGTTGTGTTTTGCTCGTTTTGCTCTATCGGAATACACTTCCTTGTTACGGGACTCTATCCGAACAGAGATCTCGTGTCTTTTTTCAAGAGAATCCACCAAATCCCTACAACCCGAAGATGAAATCCCGGACCCACTCAGCCCAAATCCCAGAGTCAACCCCACGACCTGGAAATTCAGGTCGATGACTCCAGCTACGTGAAGGCAAACTTCCTCCGCCTTGGACCAAGCCGGGTGTAGCATGGGTTTCGGGGTAGTATTACAGGGGTCTGACAAGTTTGCAGCACTATCCCCTCACAGTCCCCAAATTTCACCTACACCCGCATTGGATGATCGACGGTTTCCAAATGCTGATTGTGGATTGCTGCACCCGAAGCCCCGCTAAACCCTAAACCCCTGAACCCTGCCGACTCTGATGCGAGCTTCAGAAGGGAGAAGGATGCGTGGGAGGCGGAGAGACGGCTCCTGAGCGAGACCCCGCCGAACACAGAGGATGAGAGGATGATGCTGCGGGAGAGATGCCAGATTCTTTCATGCAGCAGCAGAAGGTCAGGTCTCAGCCCGTTCTGAGCTTTGCTAGTTGCAGCGTGAAGGTCTACAGTTTTTGGCGTGGGTTTCATGCTCAATCCCCTAAACCCTAGCCCCTAACCCCTAAACCCTAACCCCTAACCCCTAAACCCTAAACCCTAACCCGTAAACCCTAAACCCTAGCCCCTAACCCCTAACCCCTAAACCCTAACCCCTAACGCCTAAACCCGAAACCCTAACGCCTAAACCCGAAACCCTAAACCCGAAACCCTAACCCCTAATCTCTAAACCCGAAACCCTACGTTGTAGCCCTTAAACCCTAACCCCTAACCCCTAAACCCTAACCCCTAAACCCTAAACCCCGACGCCTGTCTGCCCCAAAAAGCGTAAATCCACAGACCCCAGGCCCGGAGCCCGAAAGAGCCAAGCCGGCGATTTAGCCAAGAAGGGTTCCTTTAAAAGGCGAGCTATAAGCGTTCCTTTAAAGGGTTCCTTTAAATATTAAAAGGGATCTCTAGGATCTCTAGGCTTCCTTTAAAAGGGATCTCTAGGGTTCCTTTAAAGGGATCTCTAAGGCTTCCTTTAAAAGGGATCTATACGGGTCCCTTCAAGGGTTCCTTTACCAGGACCCCCCAATGGCCCTTTAATGGAGCCCTTACGGGCCTTGATAGTGGGTAGCTAAGGAAAAATAGAGGGTAGTTGGGGGGTTTGGGGGGTACAGGGCTTAGCATTGAGTTTTGAAGTCCAAAACCCGAATCTGAAAGTTCGGAGCTGAGTTGTTTCTTGCTTTATTGCCATCACTTACCAGCCCATGTTAAACGATCATGATTGTAACAGTTCATTATACCCCTAAACCCGAAACCCTAAACCCGAAACCCATATTAAATTGCTATGATTGTAACAGTTCTGTTTTTCGGCATTATTATCGCTATGGTTACAGTTTTCATTTTTTATGACTGACATGTTGCTGCTGCTTTGAAGTGCGGTTCAGATGGATCCTAAGCTCGCAACCTGAAAGATCCGAAATATTTAAAGTTTACGATGCTGCACTGAGTAGTTTACTTTTGGAATAAGGGCATTGTAAGGGTGTTATAGGCTTCTGCATAGGGCTCTAAATTTCAGACTCTATCATAAGAGTCTCACAAGGTGACATCATCCACGGCACCGTCTCGACGCCATTGGTGTCGAAGGCGGATGCTGCCGGAGCCTTAGCCCTCCGGAGCGAAGCAAACAAAGGACCTCTCCAAAAAGAGCATAACCCGCCCCAACGCATCCTAGCATAACTGTGTATAAGATAGTCTCTTACGGGTTTAGGGTTCAGGATAATTTGTTTTTTTATCACAGGCCTTAATTATTTCATAATTTGAAGCGGTCTGAACCAGCCTTTATCCCGAAGCCACAGCCTGATAGGCTCTCAAGGCTGCATTGACCCAATAGCACCAGCGGACCCTTCCCTAGCGGCCCTAGTTCTATCTTGGATACTGCGCCCACTGAGCAGCAGTTGAATAATGTCAAACATCTAGAGGTATCAGGGCCTCAATCGGAGCCCTCTATAGACTGTTGCTGTATGGGGGGCAGTTCCCAAGCTCTATGTATCCATGACCGCTGCAGTTGATTCTGAAGAGGAACTGTTCGTTGAAGTCCAACCGTCGTGGTTTATGCTTAGCACAACTGCACATACCATTATACATATATGTATACACAGAAATATACACATACCGGCATTAACATGTCCGTATGGGAGTACGTATATGAATTACTCAGTGGCATGGCAAGGTCATTTCAGCAACAGTAGGTACCAAGATCGTTGGAAGTTTCACAGACAATGCGCACTGCAATGCTGATTGAGAACAGTCATAACCGCACGAGTAGCATCGACGATGACAATGTTGACAATACTCGCGGCAGTGATATCAGCATTATGGTGATTGACAACTCGAATGCTACTCTCTGGAAAAAACAGCTCAGTTGACCCTCAGCGCTAAATCCATCTACTGGGCGCCCGAAATCAAAAGCCCTATACCCGAACCTCAAGCCTTGAACCTTGACCCACTTCGCCTTTGAAAAAGCAATCTTGACCCTTGAAGCCCTAAAGCTCTACACTCGCCGGAGCCCGAGCCACCAATTCCCAAGTCCCCCAAGTGTTTCGGCTCTTACATCTAGAGCCGGAGTCCCCCCCAAAAAACCGACAGCCCTGGAATCCTAAATCCCCTAGACAGATAATTCCCCAACTTCCCAGCCGATAAAGCATGAAGATTGAGGTAGAGATGCTCGGATGGATGCAGGGAGGTTACAACGTCGCCCCACTGGTCGAGGCGCTGGACCTCGACCAGGACAGGGATTTTGGGTTCAAGAATCACCAAGAATTCGCACCACCGCCACTGCTACCGCCACCACTACCACTACTCCTCCTCCTCCTCCTGCTGCTGCTGTTGCTGCTGCTGCGGCGGCCACTGCCACTGCCACCAAAGTGGGTATGTTTCAGTAGGGTTCAGGGCTTAGGATGTATGTAGTTTATAGTAGGGTTTAACGGGTTGAAGGGGGCTGGCTGTGAGGGTCCGGCCCCCAAAAGGCCATGCTTGCCCTAAAACCCTGAGCTCTTGCGGCGGGAATGGCCTCGAGCTTCCGGTAGGTTTAGGTTTTTAGGGTTTGGGGTTTAGGGTTTAGGGTTTAGGGTCCTGGAATTTAGGCGGTCTTTAGGAGGGTCACAGCTTGAGGCTTTCATACAAGTTTGTCAAAGTTGCTACTTTCGGGTCGGTTTCTTTCCGGAGCCCTCATCACTGGAAGTTTCCATGTAAGGTACATGGATGCCTTCATGGAGAACTTGAGGACCCTAAACCCCAAATCTGAAGGCACATTGCACTTAAAAGGAAGCCCGGAGCCTCAACCCTAAACCCCGAAACCCCTAAACCCTAAACCCAACCCTAAACCCCTAAACCCCTATAACCCTAAACTCCTAAACCCCTGAACCAAAAACCCCCCGAGTCCGGCTCAAAAGCTCCACTGCAGGAACTTGCCGCCGGGGCCGTCTCAGGCCTCAGACGCATGACCCTTGCCTCAGAATATGAGGTCCTGCAGGGATTTGAATGATTCTTGTAAGCGTTCCCCTTCATAGTCCTCTCGTTTTTATAGTGCAATTCAGTTTATACACCTCAAAACCCAATTCTGCATTAGTACGGCGGGCTTGGGCAAAAAGGCAGTTTTGGGAGTTCAGATGCTGATCCCAAGGATCTTGATGTTCGATGCTTACCATGACGTGGAGGACAAGATGAAGAAGGGAAATCCTTTTGCCAAGCAGGCGAGACATACCTGAATCCCTAAACCTCGCACCTGCAAAACCCGTACACCCCCAACCCAAAGCCAGACTCAAGACTTTAAACGTCGCATACATAAATAGGGACCCCAAAAAACACATAAGCATAAGCAATCTATGGGGATATCCCTAGCTTCATGGGCTTCATTATAAGGGGGTTTGTATGGGATATCCCTATCCTTATTTTTGCTTATGTGCTTTTTTCGGACCCGAATAAAAACTCCACCAAAACCTCTAAATCCTGAACCTTAAAGCCTCGAAGCATTTAACCCAAGCCCTTGTGCTCCTGCGTATGCTTGGCAACTGGAAGGCGGAAAATCTCGGCGCAGGGGCTGGAGGTTTGGGTTTCGGGTTTCGGGCATAAAGGCTTAGGCTCCAGGGTGTGGCAGGTTAAGGTCCCCATTACATGTTGAAGCTGCAAACTCTATCATACCCTAAGCCCTAAGCCCTAAACCCTAAACCTTATCCCCAAAGCTTGACCGGTCTGATCCCGAGGATAACACAACCGTTGCACACGAGAAGCCTGGAACTACGGGGTAGTTGTCAAGTTGCAGGCGGTAGGGTTGTGGGTTTACGGCTTACCGGTTTGAAGCTGGAGCCTTCTGTATTTCAGGGCGCTAAAACCCTAAATCACCAAACCCTAAACTCTGAAAATTCCCTGAATCCTAAGAAAGTGCACTCTAGCAGGTGATCGAATCCTGGGCAAACGCTGATTGGTTCACGAGTCGCCCCACCGTTCCTGAAAAGGCGCCTTAGGGCTTTTGCAGGTTTTGGGGGGGTTTAGGGTTTAGGGTTTAGGGGAGTTGCGTGTGCCATCACGACTAAGGGTTCTAAAAGCGTTCCATAAGGTCGACATCAAGGAGCTACAGGGTTTACAAGTTCATTTTGCTTTTGTCTGGCTCGGGGTTTGGGTTTTTGAGGGTTTGTTTGGGTTTTGGTTATCCCAGGGCTGGGGCTTTGGATTCAAAACCGCTGTATGGAGATCATGTTAGATTTACGGGCAGGCTTGTACAGCTCCGAAACGTGTTCGAAACATGTATTTCTCCGCAGCTGTAGCTCTTGATCCCACACCCCGCAACCTCAAAGCATTCTTAAAATGCTAAACGTTCCTGTAATGTGAGCCAGAGCCCTGCGCCCTGAACCCTAAATCAGAAAAGAGCCGACGCAATAAATTATCCAAATCCCTGAAGCCCATGCAATCTACGTCTAGGGGTCTGAATAATTGGTGACACTCTGCCCTCATAGCTCCGGTGTTTTTGTACCGATCACACCGCTGAACCCTGTCCAAACTATTCAGCACCTGTACTCAGCCCTACATACCTATATAAACATGAAACACCATGAAACCAAGTTCTAACTATGGAGGCCTATAGTACATCTTGATGGCCAGGTGACTCTGTGCGTGTTTAAAGTAACCGGCGAGACGAACACCGACGACCTTTCGCCGGCCCCGGATGCCTGGTCTCGCCCAGCCACCAGGTTGCCAAGTGGTATAAGTTTCTTCTTCTTCTTCTTCCCAATAACTGTTCTGCTTGTTCAGTTTATTTATTTGTTGTTTGCGGTTTGCTAGCTTCAATTGGTTGATGGAGTCTTGTTCCTGTTGTTCTTTTCGTTGTTGGAGGGTGTGGTATTCCCATGGAAGTTGTTGAAGCTGAACATAGCAACTGGGAGCCAACCTTAAGGACATCCCGCTGCATGCCCTGGCGATGCTGCCCCGCGGCCCTGAGAATTGTAAGGGTGGAGGGGTTTGAAGATTTCGGGCGGGTGCCTGATACTATGAATCCTAACTTCCTAAACCCCTAAACCCTACACCCTAAACCCCTAAACCCTAAACCCTAAACCCTCAACCCTAAACCCATGGGGTTTACGGGTTTCTGGTTTGGTAGAACCTCTCAGCAGGACCTACGGATTTCGAGGGCATGATTTCGTGGGCATCAAGTGGGGGTGGGGGGCACGGCAGCCTGTGTCACCCAGAGAGATCTTAGTTACTGAGTAGGTAACCTTTAACCTTTTGGGGTTTATATAATCCTACTATAATTCCAAAGGTTAACCTTTTTTGGGCTAGGGTACTCCGCCCCTAAGAGATAGATGTGAAGGGCTTATGGGGCTTCGAGGCTTAATATAGGGGCCTAAATAATTACCAATACTAGTTTCGAGGTTCCGTATTGTAATTATAGTATAATGGGCCCCGAAACCCTGTTCTAATTATTAAGGCCCCTATATTAGTTTTGAGGATTTGGGCACTGGCCTTCGGGAAGGCTCGCAGAGCCTGGCCCGAGCTGTCAGAAATGATCCTGGCCTTTCATACCAGACTTACTCGTTACAGCCCTTAGGAATTATGCTTGATTTTTCCTGCAATATAACTCTCGGGATTTTTTGTATTTTTGCTTCTAAGGGCGGCTAAGTACTATTTGGCAGCAAGCTTGTTCGGTGCCGAAGAACTACGGCCGAGGCCTCGTAAAGCCCACTCCCTAACCCTTTCCTTTTGCTTTATTTCAACCCTGCGCACTGAACCTTTTTCGAGCGCAAGGACCTCAGAGAAAAGGGGGCGCGTAAAAAAACAGCTCCTCCTTTGGCGACTTCCAGGTCAAGCTGAGCCGTGTGGTTCTCTTGATCGTCACTGCAATTCCATTGCGGCTCGTGTTTTTATGTGTACGTTCACATGTAAGAACATCTAAGAAGGGCAGTGAGTAGACTTTTGTTCATGTCTACATATGCATACACTTGCTGTTGGCAATTCTGCGTGTATGCATGCACGCCTGTATGAATGAAAATCGCTGACTTAAACCCAATAGAGAATGACAGTTAAAATTTTTAATCCTATCCGAACCATGAGCTGGTGTAGGGGTCCGCCTCTGTAGGAAGTTTCCTCGTGACGGCATCACCAATGCCGCGCAGCAGATCGCAGACCTGAAAACGAATCCTCGGCTGAGTAGCTTTTAGATGGGATTCAGGGTTTAGGGCTTACCAGGATCCCCCAATGGCCCTTTAATGGAGCCCTTATGGGCTTTAATTAGTTAAGGTATAATAGAGGGTAGTTGGGGGGTCTAGGTAGGGGTTTCGGTATTGGGAGTTTTATAGTTTAGGTCCTCGAGCTTGAGGGTTGTATTTGGTCGTGTCAGACTTTATGCGGCTTTACTGCTCCTGGGGTACACGGCTCTCATACGATGCCTTCAACCCACTGAACCGTCCCAACTGGTTCTGTGAAGTTGTAGGGCGCTTTAAACCTCTACCCCGAAAGCTTAACCTGCCCCCCTCGAGGCCATAATCCTCTTCTGAACTGTGTTCGTGTTAAGGAACTTCGTTTAAGTTATCACGACAGGGACCTATAGTAGATTGTATGGATTCCTTAGCATGGTAGCTATTGAGCTCAATTCCCTGGCCCTAACAAGATCCCTTGTGAACTGTGTTCTTTGTGCGTTGCTTCAGGGCCCGAGGGATTCCGAGAATCCGTGACGACTTCGTGAGCTTTGAAGGCCCCTAAGGCGAAATCTTCCAGCGGCTGATGTGGTAGGCTAGGATCAATGATAAGAGTGATAATGATGATGAGTTAACATAGGAGTGGACTGGTAATAGAAAGAAGTAATGATAAATTCAACACTCAGTGATATATACAATCCTGCAGTCCAAACGCCAAGACCCAAATCCTAAATCCTATGCCTTACACTTATAGCTGTCAAGGTTCAGGGTTTACATTTCAAGGGTATACTTTGCAAGGCTTAGGCTCGGGATCCCCTCAAGGAAAGGCCACCAGCTCGCCTACGTCGGAGACGTTGTGGGCACGGGCTCTTCACGTAAGTCGGCCACGAACTCGATCCTGTGGTACATGGGCCGGGCATCCAAGAGAACGGCAGTTTGCATACGCGTCGGTTCTTTTGCGGGTTTTATCCGTCTCTGCGTTGTGAGGTTTCGGATACACGGTTGGAGTTAATTTGAGCTGGGATTAGCGAGGTTACTCTACCCTGCCACTTTGCGAACTTTGTTCTTTTTGGGAGTTGGGACCCTAAGCCCTAAACCGTTATTTTGGTTGTGCCGGGTTGACATAAAGCCTGTGGTGTCAGCCGTACATGTCAGGTTATTCAGCATTCGGAACGCATAGCACAAACCCCAAAATCCCCTAACCTAAACTCACACCCTAAACTTTTAGATCCCAGCCGCTAAGGCATAAGCACCAAAGTCTCAGGATTTGTGTTGGCTGAGGGTTGCTGATGGAAAAAGGTCCGACAGTAACACCGAAGACCTGAGAGTCACGTGAGATTGGGAACCCAGACGCCGGCCCTTCCCGGCCCGGCGCGGTTTAGGGTTTGGGGCTCCCGCTTGTCAGGAGGTTTAGGGTTTAGGGTTTAGGGTTTAGAGGGTTCGATATTGCGAGTTTGCATTGGCTTCAAACTCTTCTTCGCTGCGGGGCTTGCGGGCAAGTATTTTGGCGGGACGTTAGGATCGCAACAGAGGGAACTTAGAACAACTCCGAAATCGGCATATCTCAAACCAGGCATCACGAATATCCGCCAGAGACACAGGGGAGCCCCCAACCTGCAAATCCCGACGGCGAGACTGAAGCTGCAGCAGGCCAAGACATCCCTTGCGCCCCGAACAAGCGCACCGGCGGCTTCGTGATCGGCGGAGTGATTGCGCCCATCTTTTTCAACACCATGGAGGACGAAAGGTAGAATGTGGGTTTCTAGGGTTTAGGGTTTTTTTGGGCTGCCTGTTGGGTCTTCTTGTCTCTATGCCTTGAGGCTCAAAAGCATGAAGAGGAGGGACCTTAGAGATGAAATCAAAAAGTTGGAACATGGAAGCGGCATGACTCGTGCAGGCTTTATTGCTCTTCGGGAAATGATGGTTCACGTTTTTGCTCCGCTTTTAGTGTACTTTCGAAATCCTGTGCCGCAGCTCTCAACCCTGATTGGAGGACTCTGGTGCACTGCCTTTGGAGATGGATGTCAAAGACATGCTCCTCAGCTGAGAGCGACCGCAGAGGTCGACAACAGTCTCCACCCGCAGCACAGTTTGTTCAGGTGGTCGTAAGCCCGATGGGGGTGAAAGGCATCCCAAATCCTTCGTCTCCTTTATTCTGGAGCCCGTAAATTGGGGGTCAGGGGTTAGCCGGTCGGTGCTATGCTAGGTGTGATGTCCTCAACCCAAGGCCCAAAAAGTATGTTTGAGGCCGTACGTGCCTTCTAAGCTGGGGCTTTTGTTAGCACAAGCTCGCTGAGCGGGCCTGGATCCTGCGGAGAAAAGGTCACTGTGCTTAAAAAAAAAGTATGTAGATCCCTGGTTTGGGCAGTTGCATGACTAAAGGGTACTTTACAGGAGACCCCGTAAGGGCTCTACTTTTGGGAGAACCCCCCGAACAGAACCGAAGGATGAAAAGGGTTTCGGGTATAGGGTTTAGGGGTTAAGGGTTAAGGGGTTTTGGGGTTTAGGGGTTTAAGGGTTTAGGGTATAAGGTTCAAAGTTTTGGGGTTTAAGGATTGGTTTCCAGAGATCAGGGTTTGGTTTCCAGGTGTGTGAGATTCCTCCCCTCTTTCCAGGAACATGGGCGACCTCATCGATCTGTGCGTCTATGAGATCTGGGCAGCATGTGGAAGTTAGTTTCACATAATGAACCTAATCTAGGGGCCTTAATAACTACCTATAATATCTTGGGGTTCCTTATTATAAGTATAGCATAATATACCCCCCCCCCCCCCCCTCTCACATCCTAAAATACAACCACTAACCATACCTAAAACACACAAACCACTCTAAAATTACTACAATCATCTCANCACACACTCAACCTGATACACTAACTCGCAAAAACCTGAACCCTGCACCCTGAATCCCCCAAAAAAAATCGTATTTTAAATATCAAGGCCCCTGACACCCCCAGCCTAAAAGTTCCTAAGCGAGGCCTTGGCCTCAAGGAAATTGAATGCTTATACAGGGCAATATTATTCCTTAGGGTTCCTTACTACTATTATTATAAAGGTTTAGGGTTGAGGTTTCGGGTTTAGGGTTTGGGCGGACCCCAAACCCTACTCTAATTATGAAGGCCCCTGAAAGATAATGCAAATGCAAATGCCTCGTTTTGGATCTCCCCAAATCCCATGCAGACTGCGTGATACAGTGGCTTTGGTTCCGATGTTGGCAGCTTCTACACATTTGGGTGGCTGGTTGGCGGCAGATCACAGAACATCCTACAGTCCTCCCCCCGTCTCTTCCCATTCCCCCGTCCTCTCGTCCCTCGTGCTTCCTCCCATGACCAGGACGTCTGCAAACCCAGATTCCAGAACCAAACGCCTGCCGAGGAGCAAGTCATCAAGAAGCATGGCACCGACGAGGTCATCACCAAGTTCGACCTCAAGCACGGCTTGATGCTGGACCAGGCGGGCAGAGTCCTGAAACCGTAAGCCGTAAGCTGTGAACATGAGTATTGACATAGTATGGACCCGGAGTTTAGGTGACTGCAGACCCCGAGAAGAACTCCTAAGCTGAAAATCCTACCTAACAAATATCATGCTCCCTTAATGCCCTATGCTGCAAGATCTTGGCAAAAGAGCGATCCATGGTGAGAGGATTAGCAGTATTTTGAGAGTGGGGAAGACTAGTAGTCTTGGGACATAGGGAACCCTAAACCCCTAAACCCTAATGTAGAACCCTACAGTAGAAGCCAGAAAGTTGGAACATCAATATCCCCATGCCCTTAAGGTAAGGTATAGGGGATCCTAGCACCAATCCTCCTAAACCCATGTTCCAACTTTCTCGGGTTCACTTTAAGTGAGAGGATCCTCTTAGTTCCCGACACCCTTGTCTTGGGTGCCGATGCAGCTCTTTGATTTGCCTACGGGTTGCTTGGTCTTTAGGGTTGAAGTTCAGGATCTGGAGAAGTGTTGTTTGGGTTAGGAGCAGGACGACGACTACTGCTGCTACTACCCTAGCTCTCTGATGGGTTGAAGGGTAAGGGTTTAGGGTTTAGGGGTTAGGAGTTTAGGGGTTAGGAGTTTAGGGTTTAGGGGTTAGGAGTCTAGGGTTTAGGGTTTAGGGTTTCAGATTTGTAGCTTCAGGTGGTTGCCCGTGCATACATAGATGGCACACAGTTCAAGGCCAAGTATTTTTGGTTCTCCGCCCAAAGACTCCGATTGCGATGCGATACCCCCTACCCTAAACCCTAAACCCTAAACCCTAAACCCTAAACCCTAAACCCTAAACCCTAACCCTAAACCCTAAAACAAAAACCCTAAACCCTAAACCCCTGAAACTCGGGATACCCTGAATTGGATCACAATTCGAGTTCAGGGCGGGAGGCATCCCGTAGCTCAGTATCTTAGAGGCTCTTGGAGTCTCTGATTACTATGGAGGCCTGAGTAAATCCCAATATTAGTATTATTCCTTAGGGTTTAGGGTTTAGGGTTCCGTAGGCTTCATTGTCATGTTTATGCTGCTGGAATATGCCGTAGAAGCCTATTTTAAGCATTAAGGCCCCTATATCTCCGAGCCCTAAGCCCTAAACCCTTACACTAAACCCTGAAAACCCCAAACCCTTACACTAAACCCGGAGAACCCTTTAAAGGAACCCTAGTCTACCCAGGTGCAGGCAGGCGGCCGCATCCCTTTGATCATCGGCCGTGGACTCACCAACAAGGCCCGCGAGAGCCTGAACCTGGGCATGTCCACCACCTTCAAGCAGCTCGGGTGGCTTCAGGGGTTTAGGGTGTAGGTTTGTAAGGTTCAGGGTGTAGAGTTTCTAGGTGTGTTTGTATTGTTTTGGTGGAGGGCGGGGGGAATATTTGGGGTGGGGGGGATCATGAGGGCCCGGTAGTATCCTTCATTTCCTTTCTTGTGTTGTGGTAAATGGCTGCCCTATCCCTAAACCCTAAACCCTTAAACCCCTAAACCCTCAAACCCTAAAAACCCAGGCAGATGGCCCAGCCAGATGTCAACGTGAAGGGCTTCACGTTGGCTCAGAAGATGGTGGGCAAGGCCGCAGAAGGGCTCATCTTATCGGTGAGATTTTGGGGTGTTTCGGGTCATGATGTATGTTATGTCAAGTTTTGTGTACATACTGGGTGTACATATATATATATGTTTACACATCTCGCTCTCGCTCTCGCTGTCTCTCTCTCTCTCTCCCTCCCTCCCGCCTTCCCTCCCTCTCCCCCGATAAAGTATATAAATATAGGCATACACATTTATATCTGAACATTTTCTGATATATACATATATTGTGTTTCATAATCGGACGTGTTTTTTTGTTGGTCCTTTGTTAGCATGCTAAGCACCCAGAGCCCCCTACCAGAATGAAAACTTTTCTGTGCTAGAGGCTAGTTCGGTGCAAGGCTATAAATTTTTGTGGATTCGACTCTTTATTTTTTTGCTAGAGATACCTGCTTCGAAAGCTAGCAGCTCACTATAAGTACGAGGTTGAGCGAGTGATGCCAGAAGGCCACGGATGACCCTTCCAAACCCGTTTTCCTTTCCAGGCCTGTGGCGTTGACGGCGTTGTGCCGGGAGCCTACTGCGAGCCCCGCATGGGAAGCTTGGACTTGTTGCTGGAGCCATAGTCTTTTCAAGTTGTGCAGAGGGATCATTCAAAAGAGTCCCTGCGGTATGGGATGTTGGAGTCTCTGGGTGTAATGCACCTCGGAGAATGTTGCCCGAGACGGCCTTCCAGTACTGTGAAGCATCCTAGAACAACGCCAGAACCCTCAACCCTAAACCCTCAACTCCACCCCCCTAAGCCGGGAACCTAAACCCCAAACCCTAATCCCTTAAACCCTAAACCTTAAACCCTAAACCGTTTTCACTCTAAGGAACTGTGGGCTCCCAGGACACCACTGGACCCATGACTCGCGCTGCTCGGGCAACGACTTCGGGTTCGTTGTCTTTTCTCTGGACGGGTTTAGGGTTTACCCACAGGCCCCAAAGTAGTTCCTTTTTGAGGTTCATATTTAGAATTCTATAAGGTAATCCCAAAAAGGAACTACTTTGGGGCCTATGGGTAGGACTAAATGATGGAGGTTTTGAGTTCATGATTAAGCGTTTTTAATAGAGGGGCCTAAATAAATTACCAATACTGTTTTGGGGGTTCCTTAGTATAATTATAGTATACTGGACTCCAAAACCCCGTTCTGATCTTTCAGGCCGCTATGGTACGGTTGATGGACAAAATCCTGCATGACCCATAATAAGGAATATACCAGGATTTTGTCCATCAACCGTAGGTTTAAGGCTCCGGGTGTTTTCGTTGAAGCTTCCCAGCTAAAGGCTTTGAGGCCAGAGGCCCAGGGTTGAGGGACGACTACGCTTCCGGCGCCCAGCTGGGCATTTACAACATGTGCTCGTAATTCCCCAAAACATGAAACTCCTATAAACACGCGACATAACCTTGAACCAAAAACCCGCCACTACACACCAACGAATCCACGTGTTCAAGACCCTAAACCCCAAACCCCTAAACCCTAAACCCCTAAACCCCTAAACCCCCAAGACCTTAATTAAATCCGAAAGCCCTGAAGCCTCACATGCCAAACCCCAGAGCCCTCAAGTGCCATACTCGAGAGCCCACTTCGGTCCTAAACCCTAAACCCTAACCCCCCCCCGCAACGAGCCAAGGACGAGCTGAAGGACTTGGCCTGCCTGGGATTCCAGGCTGACCTCGTGATGCAGCGCCTGGGCTCAGAGTCTTCACTTCAGGGCTGTAGGGCTTAGGATTTAGGGTTTCGGGTTGAAAAACCTGGAGCATTGAACCCTACACCCTAACCCCTTAAACCACTATGCCCCTAAACCCCTAAACCCTAAACTTTGGCTCTAAACCCTAGCCCTATAAACCCTAACCTTTGGCCCAAAACCCTACACCCCAAACCGCCTGGTTGGGCCCAGGTCTTTCTGCCACACCGCCGCCTACCCAAAGCCCGTGGATGCCCCTGCCTCAGAGTTGAGGGTTACGGGATGTTGAGGGCGTAGAGTTTGGGATATAGGATTTAGGATTTGGGTTTAGGGAAAAGGGTGTGTTGGAGGGTTTGGGATTGGGGGTTTGGGGTTGAGGGGAGGGTAAGAACTCTTGGAGGCTCTGAGAGTCTGAGAAGGCCTGAAGACCCTTTTCAAGTATGACCTAATTTAAAGGCTTAAATTATTACCAATATTATTTTGGTGGTTCCTTATTATATTTAAAGTAGAATGGGCACCAAAGACCCTATTCTAATTATTAAGGCCCCTATATTATGTGGTGGCTACTGTCCCTTGACGAGAGAAGAGAGTAGCCAGGCAAAGGCAGAATTCATTCCAGGGTTGAGGATCACGGTCAGGCCTGCTGCTTCAGTGCCAAACCCTAAACCCGAAACCCTAAACCCTAAACCGAAGGTGATCACGCACCGCACCCTGCCAAAGTTCATCGCGGACCGCGGCGGTGTTGCCCTGCGCCCGGGCGATGGCATCATCCACTCCTGGCTCAACCGAATGCTGCTCCCCGATGAGGTCGGAACAGGCGCGGTGGAGGATCAAAGTTCAACCAACGCACCCATTATCTTCCCCCGCAAGTCAGTGCCTGCCCCGAATTTCAATAGCACCGTAAACCCTAAACAGTTTAGGGTGTTGAGTCTTGAGTTTGAGTTCCAAAGCCCCACAACCCAAAACCTCAAAACCCTCAAAAGCCGAAATATCCGCAATCGTTCCTTCCCTTGAAGGCGGAGACTCGCACACCCGCTTCTTGGATGCTGTTTAGGGCTTAGGGTTCAGAGTGTGGGGTTTTCAAAGACCAACAACGGGACCGCCATGATGTTACCCTTGATTGTTTGGAAAGATATCTGGAGGATATCTGTGGCATATCTGAGAAAGTGTACTTTACGTCCTTGCTTGAGTCAGAAGGACTCCGACCATTAACGGCCCTAAACCCTAAATTCTTCAACCCTATGTCCTAGACCCCAAAACCTATACCCTAGAGCCCCAAAGCCTGAACCCTAAGCCCGGAAACCCCTGTAAATGCTCGTATACAACCTTTTAAAATTCTATTAAATCCGAGAGAGCATGGAGCCCTGAATTTAATCCCATGACGCCCATTTCTTCTGGTAACTCTGCGACTAAACCCTAAACCGCTAAACAGACTACACCTTCGAAGCTTAACTCCCCAAGCCCTAAAACCCTAGAGTCCGACCACATTACATAACTCCTTAAACCCCCAAACCTAACCCCGCCCCCCTCCCTCCCCCCCAAGGAAGCTAACCATGCAGAAGGAAAACGGCCCGCACAAAAAAAACAAACAGATAAAACAAGAACACAACAAGCCCTAAACCCTGATAGCCTAAACCCTAACCCCCCCCCCCCTTCCCCTTCCCCCTTCCAAACAGAAAGCCAAACAAGACCCTAAACCCTTTTACCCTAAACCCTGACCCCCCGCTTCACCCTTCCAAAAAAACTAAACCCAGAGACTCCAATATCCCTTAATTAAGGAGTATACCTTAAAAATTATAGTAGGATCCCCAATATGATTTAAGGTATATTCGGTATATTCCTTAATTAAGGGATATTGGAGTCTCTGGGAACAAGACCTAATAGTAGCTCCTTTTTGGGATTCCCTTATAGGATTCTATATATGAAGCCCCAAAAAGGAACTACTAAACCCCTAAACCCTAAACCCTAAACCCTAAACCCCTAAACCCTAAACCCTAAACCCCTAAACCCTAAACCCTAAACCCTAAACCCTAAACCCCTAAACCCTAAACCCTAAACCCTAAACCCCTAAACCCCTAAACCCCTAAACCCCTAAACCCTAAACCCCTAAACCCTAAACTTTGGGTAGGCTTCCCTCTGGGCATCTCCTTCCCCGCCGGCTCCGGCCTGGTGGCCTTCGGCGCCGCCACGGGGGTGATGCCCCTGCGCCTCGGCGCGATGAGGGTTCTTTAAGGTTAAGGGTTCCTTTAAAAGGGATCTATAGAGTTTAGGGCTTAGGGTTTTTAGGGGGTTCAGGGTTTAGGATTTTTAGGGTTTTGAGGGGGTTTAAGATCTAGGGTTTAGGGTGCGAAGGGGACTTAGAATGAAGGGTTTAAGTTTTAGGGAAGCTTAAAATCCCTAAACCCTAAACTTAGATCGGGGAGTCAGGACTTGAGGTTTGGGGATTTTCGGGTTTTAAGCGGGTTTAGGGCTTTAGGGTTTGGGTTTTTTTGCGGATTTAGGGTGGTAGGATTCTAGAGTTGTAGGGCACTAAGGTGCTCCTAGGGCTTTTGGGGGTGTGAGGTTTTAATATTGAGGGTCTAGTGTTCGTTGGGCTTTATAGGGTTTGACGGTTTTAAGGATTCGGGTGTAGGTTTAGAGGCCTTGAAAACAAAGTGTATTTGCGAATGATGGCAGGAACATGCCCGAGTCGGTCTTGGTTCGCTTCAGCGGCCGCTTGGCAATGGTTTAGGGCTTCAGTGGTTTAGGGTTTAGGATACGAAGCTTTACTAGCTAGTACTGTATGTATACAGGTATATATATATATATATACATATATATATATACATACAGAAAATATAGCTGATTAGCTAGTTAGTTAGTTTGTTTGTTATTTAGTTAGATAGATACTTAGATAGATAGATGGACAGATAGAGAGAAAGGAGGTAGGTAGCTCGATCGATAGATAGATACATAGATGGACCCTGTAAAACCAAACTCCACATGCATACACAGATACACGGATATATCGACACTTAGACCCGATATACAATTACATATATTGATATCTAGTTATATAGTTATATAGTTATAGGTATCTACGTATCGAGGTATACAGCTACATAGATATACATAGATTCATGAGAAAAGTTATATATATAGATATGTACATATATATACATAATCATGCAGCTACATAGTGATATAGATGTACAGGTAAACAGGTATGTCTATCAGTAAGATAGATACAGGTATAGACAGATATACAGATGTGTATGTATACATATATATATATATATATATTATGTTTTATGTCATGCAGAGGTACGTCGCGTGCGTATGTGTGTGTGTGTGGTAGGAAGCTACAAATAGAAACGCGAGATAAGTGGACATACTTGCATATCATACGCATACAGACACGCACAGATGCACACGTTTCTTTCTTTTGCAAGGGTGTGCGGGAAGTATGCCTTCGAGTTTCAGCATGTAAGAGTTTCATTTGGAGCGTATCGCCTTTCTCCTGGTGGTCGGGTGGGAGTTGTTTGAAGTGGCGACTGTAAGAAATCGATCCCGCATCGATGTCCTTATGGGGATTCATAATTTTCCGGCATTTGCTCTCCCCCCCAACCCCCCACCAGCGACCTCTATCTGATATCTCGAGTTTGAACCTGATCTCAGAACTTCAGAATTGCGGCCTTGCAAACATCAACGGTTTTAGCTGTAATGTTCATGACAGTCCTCAACCCATAAATGCTCGCCGTGTGTGCAACTTCCTACCCCCAGCCCTCGAAATCGAAGCACTGAGTTTAAGCTTCAACCCTGAACCTCCAAAAGCCCGACCGGAGAAACAGCCATCTCCCGACCCCAGATTCGATTTCTAAACTTCTTCGCCCGAGCTCCCAAATCATTTCGTACATCTTTTGCCCGAAATCCTAGACGCGTGGAAATCTGCCCTAAACCCTTACACTCTAGACTCTATTCCCCAATTCGTTCAGGTTTCGGATTTCCAGGTTCGATTCGACAGGCTCGAAGCCGCTAAACGCCCGCCAGGCAAGATGCAGCCAGGAGTGACCTTGCGTGACTTGGTCCACGCCATCCCATACTATGCCATCAAGCAGGCCTTTGGTAGTTCTAGGGCCCGTGTAAGGGGTCTATAAGGGTTACTTTAAGGGATCTATAAGGGTACTATATTATAGGGGCTTAAATAAATACCAAGACTATTTTGGGGGGCGCCTGATCATAATTATAGTTTTACGGGCCCCCAAACCCCATTCTAATAAGTAATCCGCTATATTATGGTACCCTTATAGATCCCTTATAGTAACCCTTATAGGCCCCTTTCAAGGGACCCTATTCTAATTATGATTAAGGCCCCTATATTAGGTGACCAGAAACCTGATCTGTGCCTGAACCTTAAGCTAAACCCTGAACTATAAACCCTAAACGCTAAGCCCGGAGCCCTCTAAACCACTTCCCTAAAGCAGCTGTAGAATCCTTCCATGACCCTTCAAGGATCCCTAAACTAAACCCGGCCATGGAATCCCCAGTCCAAGAGTCTAGGCCTCTAGATTAGAGCACAGGGCTGAGGGCTTTAAGTCTTTAAGCATCATGAAACCTAACACGAAAGACATACCAATAAAAGACGGTACCCAGTATTCCTAGCAGGGCCTCTAGATACTATCATACTATCCACAGAGCCGCCAGCAAAATGTGATTTTGGGGTACCCTATCTATAGAGAAGCTTTTAGTCCGAGCCATTCCTCAGGGATTGCTGACCGTGGAGAAGAAGGGAAAGACACTCGTCAGGTTTGGCAGCCGGGTTTTGGGTCTAAAATTTCGAGGTTGGAGGGCGCCTTCGATTTCGTAGGGTTTAGGCTTCAAGGCTTAGGGTTTATAGGTCGTTCATACAGGATGCGTACTAAGCCAGGTTAATATTTGTTTGGGGTTGATGGCGTTTATATAGGGCTTCTGAGGAATATGTGTGAGAGCATCTTTTGGCTACTGTATTGTGGAGGAGCTGGCTTTTAATTCGTGAATGATCTCAAGCAGTGTTTGATTTTGTGTTGCTGTTGTGGCGTTGCTAGCAATACAAAAGCCTTACTTCACATGTGGTTTTGATTTGAGGGGTGAGGGTTTAGGGCGTTTAGGGCTTACGCTGCTGTGTGTACAGTTCGGTTAGGGAGGTCATGTTTGGGTTTGGTCCGGTGGATCCTGAAATTCCAAAGCCCATACAAGCAGTCGTGCTTATGTTTGGAAGAATAGCCCCAAACCCTAAACCTCAAACCCAAAAACCCTAAGCGCGCGCCTTGAGTGCTTCATCTTTTCAGGTAGCTCGGCAGTCAAACACCCCAAAGCCATGAGATCCAAGCTTAGGTTTTATGGTTTCGTGATTCAGAGCTGGAGGCTTTGAGGGTTTTAGGTTCAGAGTCTGATGATTTGGGGTCGTAGGTTTTTTTTTTCAAGTTTCGGGTTTCTTGCTCGAGCCCTGAAACGCTGAGCCTTGAGTCCTGGACTGTGGCAGATTCCAGTCTGAGCGCAAGGCTGCTCAGGTGAATGTAGAAACCTGACATCTCCCGTATAAAACTCTACAGCAACGGCTACTGTAGGGGCCGTAATAATTTCCTATACTATTCTGGTGGTTCCTTAAAAAATATAGTATAATGGGCCCCAAAACCCTAGGCCCTTACATTAAGACCCTGAATCCCTAAATCCTGACGCCCCTCTTCCGAGGGCTGATGACGCGAGAGCAACAGAGGTCCGAGGGGGGGTATAAGCGATCAAAATCCCTAGGGCTCCAGTGAACTAAATAGTAGGTTACTAACCATACATATATTATATACCCCAGCAACCTACTATTTAGGCAACTGGAGCCCTAGGGAAACTCAAAATCCTGCACACTGAACCCTAAACCCTGAACCCCGAAGCGGCAACGAACCCCGAGCCGAACCTGTAGGGGAACTCTCTAGAACTAGGTAGGGCTTTGGGACATTTGATATTTTCCCTTATTGGGCTTAACAGGATCTTATTTACTAATATTTTTCAAAAGCTTTAAAAGCCCCACCTAGAGAAGGAGCCTGGAATCCGCAAGGACCCCGATACAAGCTCAGGACCCAAATCGGCCACAAAGCCAGGGGGCAAACACACTCTCAACCCCTATTATAAACCCTACATTACCCTACATTACCCGACATTACCCGATATTACCCTAAACCCTACAATACCCGATGTTACCCTGCATTCCCCTACATTGGGGCGAACACACTCTCAACCCCTAGGCCCTAAACCCTACATTATCCGATATTACCCCATCTTACCCTGCATTCCCCTACATTGGGGCGAACCCAGGAAGAACATCTTCAACGGCCGCATTCTGGAGATCGAAGGCTTGCCGGATCTGAGACGCGGCGGCGAGGGCTTTGGGGAGATCGGGGGGTTTGGGGGTCCAGTTTTGGGGGGTCAGGGGTTTAGGGGGCTTACATGTTAAGGGGTTTAGGGTTTAAGGGGTTTAGGGGTTTAGGGGTTTAGGGTTTAGGGCGTAGGTGTTTAGGGTTTTGGTTTTTTTGACGCTTCGGTGGGTTTCAGGTTCGGTTATAGGCTCTGAGATGAGAACGCTGGAATGTTTTGGATTGAAATTGTGCCGCCACACTATTACGCTCAGGTTCAGGGTTGAAGATATTTAGGGACCCAAAAAGCACATAAGCATAAGCATTTCATGGGGATATCCCTACCTTAATGGGCTTCATTATAAGGGGGTTTATATGGGATATCCCTATCCTAATTTTTGCTTATGTGCTTTTTGGGGGCCCTAGATATCAAGCAACCCGCAACCCCCCAAGGGCTTGAATCCAAGACCTTCCTCCCGTACTGGAAAAAGCCTAGAACCCCCCTAAACCCTAAACCCACTGAAGCCCAATGGCTTCTTAAACTCACGCACTCTGCAAAAGCTTTCCGAACTTTTTGAACAATCCTACAGACATCCTATAAAACCATTGACCCCCTGAAGTCCAAAAAAGCAAAACAGGCACCCTAAACCGTAAATCCTCATCGAACCCGGCAGCCTCTAATTGGGAACCCTTTATTCTAAGCCTTCTAGAAACCTTGAAGGAACCCTTTAAAAGGAGCCCTTAGTTATGAACCCAAAACCCTGGCACCTAGAACCTTGTTCTAGTTATCTTAGCACCCTGAACTCTAATCACCCAAAGCCCTTAAGTAGGATAGACACCTTGAATTGAACCCTTTGCATGAACTCTAAACCTGAACCCCAAACCCTAAACCCCAAAACCCAAAACCCTAAACACTAAGCCCTAAACCCTAAACCTTAAAGCCTAAAACCCTAAACCTAAGCCCTTAAGTAGGAACCTTAAAGATGCCTTAAAGGAACCCTAAAGATCCCTTAAAGGACCCCTATACCTAAGCCCCTAAGTAGGAACCCTCCCTACCTGCCGAGGAAGTGCGAGCAGGCCTTCGAGCTTTCGGATGCCTCCGCAGAGCGCTCCGCGGCGGGCTGCACCATCAAGCTGAATGAGGCTCTTAAGGGTTTTAGGCTTTAGGGTTCTATAGGGTTCTATAGGGTGCTATAGGGGTATATGGGGTTCTATAGGGTTGTATAGGGTTCTTTAGGGTTCTTTAGGGTTCCGAGAACTCCATCCAAAGATGAGTTCCACTCACGATTGATTATTTCTCCCCGATGGGTTGTGGAACTTGTGGTTTCATTCGAAACAAAGTGGTGCCAATGTAATTCCGGCTGCAGATCTCGATTGAAAGCACTTGCTTGTTTCCAGCTATCGGGTTTAGGGCTCAGGGCTCATGGTGGGGTCTCTTTAGTTTTTAGCGGGTTCAGGGTTATCTATAGGGTTTATAAGACTTCAGGCTGAATGAGGCTCATGAGGGGGGCTCTTTATCGGGTTTAGGGTTATTTACAGGGTTTGTAATGAGGCCTTGAACGGGGTCTTTTTATAAGTTTTTTAGATGGGTTAGCTGTAGGGTTTAGAAAACTTCAGGCTGAATGAGGCTATGGGTAGGGTGGAGTTCCTGGGGGTTTTGTAAGGGTTATCTATACCTCAAGCTGAATGAGGCTCTTAACGGGGTGTAGAGGGGTGTTTATAGGGGGTTTAGGGTTTCTAAGTGTTTTTGTGAAGTTTTCAATGGATTTACAAGGGAGTAGAAGGGCGTAAACGGTTTTTCTAAGGGGTTTGTGCCTCTTCATGTCGAGCCCACGAGCTGCAGACTGGGCCCTCCACACCTTTAACGCCAAAGCCCCGAAACTGCAATATCTTACCCTAGGGCTCCAGCGACCTAAATAGTGGTTACTAACCATATATTATATACCCCAGTAACCTACTATTTGGGTAACTGGAGCCCTAGGGTTAGAGTTGTTCAAGAGTTTTGGGCTAATTCCGTGGGCCTACAAACCTGGTATTCTCAACAAACCGAAATTCGCGTACAACCCCAACCCTGAACCCCAAAGCGTTAAACCACTCGAAATTGAGAGGACTCCGTGAAGGAGTACCTGACTTCCAACATTACGTGCCTTGTCGGCTCAAGATGTGGGTGAAACTTGCGTTGCAGTCCAGGGTCCCTGGTTTACAGGGCTTTTAGGTTGATGTGGACTCGTGGTGTATAGGTTTTGGGGTTGATGGCTTCTTCCCTTCTTGGGAGCCCCAAGCATGGCCAGCTCGGTCTCGAAGCTTCGCATGCGGCATAAGCAGTGAAGCATGGGGTTTAGGGTTTTTTAGGGTTTAGGGCTTACAGAAACCCTGAACCCTCAACCCTTATAAACTAGAAAAGGAGCTAAAAAGCAAAGCTTATAAACGTTTTAGCCTTGCATTAGCGCCCAACCCGCTTGACCTAAACCCTGCGAGTGGCGAGCTGCAGGCTGCTCAAGTGGATGATCTCCGAGGGCTACAGCGATGCCCGTACCCTCGCCCGGCGTGTCAGCAAGATGGAGAAGTGGCTGGAGAGCCCCACCCTCATGGAGGCATGGCGCCCGGGACGTCCTAAATACTTGAAGCTTAGGCCGAGGGTCTTGAAATTGAATATTTCGCTAGTCTCTCGGATATATATATATATATGTATATGTATATGTATATATATATATATATATAAATGCTAAAATATATATGTATATATACATACGTATACACACTAATATATATATATGTATGTATATATATATATATTAGTATATATATATGTATGTATATATATATACATATATATATAGTTTCGCCTTTTTCAACGAAGCCAGCCTCTTGGTTGATGCTCATAGGTTTCTCGACAGTTGGGTGGGCCAGCCCAAGTTTGACTCCCCAAGCCATGTTTGGAATCCGAATGCCATGCTTGGAAATTTCCTCGGTGTTAAAGAGCTGCCGACAAGAGAGACCACCATGAACACGCAAATATCAAAGCCTTCAACCCCCCCAATGTAGGAACCTGATTGAGAAACCTTGACACCTCATTAGGGTTCTTAATATGGATTCTACTAAGTTGGGGTTTTAGGGCCAGGGTTTCTTAATCAGGTTCCCCCCCTAAAACAAAACCAGCATCCCAGACCCCAAACACTAGCCTCTGAACCCTAAACCCTAACCCCACACACTAGCCTCTGAACCCTCACTCAAGAACGGAACCGGAATCGACTGGCAGGCTGACAAGGAGGCCGAGTACGCTGCCAGGGCCCTGGGGGCTTGTTCACCGCTTCTTTTTGCTAACGTAGGAACGTTAGGGTTCTTGAAGGATTCCTTTAAAGGGTACTATAAGGGTACTACAAGGGTTTTGAGGGGTTTAATGTAGGAACCTGATTAAGAAACCTTGGGCCAAAATTAAGGTTCCTCCTTTTGAATCCTACTATTTTAGGGTTATAGGCCCAGGGTTTCTTAATCGGGTTCCTACATTATGAAGAAGGGCTACTATGGGCTTTCAGACGTGTGCGTGTAAGTGAGTCTGTGTGTCTGTCCGTTTGTTTGTTTGTCTGTCCAGGGTTTAGGCCGTTGGTGTGTCAGGCCACGGTGACTACACCCGGCACCCGGTCTGTGATTCTAAAGAAACCCTAAACCCTAAGCCACAAAACCTCGGACGGTCCAGACACTGTCTGAACGCACCGCTCTTGAGGCAGCGATCGACATCAACCTGGATGAGCTGAAGGACCGGTCTTAGATGGTTTTGCAATGTTTAATGGGTTTCTTTTGTATGGCAGGGGTTCTGCAGGCCAATCAAGGCACACCATAAGACTTTACAACTGATTCTAGGGCACCTGCTGCTTTTCTATTTGCAGAAGAACTCAGCTGAAGCACCGGCACCAAGTTTCTGACTGAAGGTTGAAGATTTTTAGTAGAGGTCAGAATGATTGCGGAGACTATCCCTATATAGTTCCCTTCTACCCCCTACTCTACTACAACATATCCCAAAACCCTGTTCCGACGATTGAGGCCCCTGCATTCGAGTGCACAGGGCGCGTTTTTGTGTAATGTAGGAACCTGATTAAGAAACCTTGGGCCTTTATTAGGGCCATTAGGGTTCTTTATATGAACCCTGCTGTTTTGGGTTTACAGGCCCAGGGTTTCTTAATCAGGTTCCTACATCAGACTTCAGCATTTTACGTCTGCCAGTTTCGAAGCTTCGGGGTTGACTTTGTCGTACAATGAGAATAGGGTTTTGGGGGGGGTATATTCTACTATAGTACTTTTTTGGGGGGGTATATTCTACTATAGTACTTTTTTGGGGGTATATTCTGCTATAATACTATATTTTGGGGTCTATTCTACTATAATACTAGAAGTCTAGGAAGGAACTGGCATCCTTCCGAGGGCTTAGGATTTGGGGTTCAGGATTCAGGGTTCCGGAGTTAGGGTTCAGCGTTTTTTGGGTTTTTAGGTTCAGAGCCAGAGTTCAGGAGTTAGGGTTTAGGGGTTTAGGGTTTAGAGTTCAGGAGTTAGGGTGCAGATGGGTTTAGGGTTTAGGGTTTAGGGGTTTAGGGTTTAGGGTTTAGAGTTCAGGAGTTAGGGTGCAGGGTTTAGGGTTCAGGGTGAACGCGTTGTATCAAGCAGGTTTGGCGGGCTCCCACGAACTCTTAAAGCCCTGATCGCGGAATCTCTGAAGCCCTCACCTTCGGGTTCCTCAATTACAAGATACATATATATATATATATATGTATATGTACACATATAAATGTGAATGCGCGTATTGAATATAGTTATGAGCAGAAGCATAGCTCTCTCTCTCTATATGATTTACGAAAATGTGTCACCCAAAGCCCGATTCTAGCCATTAGGGCCAATCTACTGCAAGGCTCCAATCCTAAAAACCCTGATCTTTATGCCTCACAGACCCCTATCTCGAACGCCCAAAATATGCCACAGCCTCAACGAGCTCAATGAACTTAAATGCCGGAGGGCCAACCCTCCTCCCCCGAACCCCTAACCCAAACCCGAACCCCTGAATGCCCAAACCCTACAGCCATTTGTTCAGGAGCCAGTCCTGTGCTGCCCCAACGATCCTGACGATGCCAAAACTCTGACGGAGGCGGGGTCCAGTTTGAGTGTTGTAAGTTCTTTGGAATTGTTGGGCGGTTTGCAGGATTTTAAAGATTTCGGGTTCAGGGGCTTACGGCTTCAACTTGGATTCTGGGGGCATGACCATCACTGACACTGACATCACGATGGTTATGATCCCTGCTTTTCGGATTGCCTCTGCTGCCCGCAGTCAGCAGGTTTGCCCCCTGACCCTAAACCTTTGCCAATGTGCGCTCTCTTTTACCTTGGCATCCTGCTTGCAGATTGGAACCGCCGGAATCGACGAGGTGTTCATTGGCTCTTGCATGACGCATCCTGCATGAACTGGTGAGCTTCAGAAAATCAGAAGCCAAATCGGACCTAACTAGTAGGATTCTGATTAGGACCTTATATGATATTGACAAGCTGCATGCCTTCAACCGTTGCGCACGATGCAACGGACTGCAGTGCAAGAAGTAGGCAGAAGCACAGCTTGTTCCTCTCTCTCTCTCTCTTTCGCTCTCTCCCTCTCTGTGTCTCTCTGGTGCTCGGCACCCTAAACCCCGAAACCCTAAACCCCGAAACTGTAAACCCTAAGCCGTACCCGAATCTTGAAGCCCTGAACCCTACTTCTAAAGCCCTACAGTCCTAAACCCTGCATGGCCCACCAAGGAACATTGGTCGCGGCCTCGGGCTTCTTTGAGACGCCATCCTGTTGGTATCGTATTTAGAGAGGATTTGGTGTTTAGGATTTGCGGTTTAGTGTGCGAAGTAAACCCTAAACCCTGAACTCGAAACCCTGAACCCTAAACCCTAATCCCTAAACCATTTAGTGTTTAGGGTTTGGGAGTCAGCATCCTCAAGACCGAGCAGCAATGTTCCGCTGTTAGCCTTTCTCATGCTGCATACATGTTTCTCGCTCTCATATACATCAATCTATCTTCCAGCTACTAAGCCCAAACATTCCGACGTGTTGGGCCAACTCCGCATGACCACAAAGCAAACTCTCCGTAAAGCCTCATACAGAAACTTCCCTCTAAACTCAGGCCACTACCGTGCCGCCGGAAAGATGCTTTCGCAGTTCGACGGCCAGCTGTCCACTCGCTTGTGGATTGCCCCCCCGACCAAGATGGACGAGGAATCTAGGGCCGGGGTTTCCCCTAAACCCTAAACCCTAAAACTACAACCCTATAAACCCTAAACCCTACAAACCCTACAAACCCTATAAACCCATTAAGCCCATTGAACCCTAAACCCCTGAGACCTCTAAACCCAATAAGCCTCGGGCTTACCTTTGGTTAGTAGGGAATGGAGGAATGGGGTAC
This sequence comes from Symbiodinium sp. clade A Y106, assembly GCA_003297005.1. Taxonomy (NCBI): domain Eukaryota; class Dinophyceae; order Suessiales; family Symbiodiniaceae; genus Symbiodinium; species Symbiodinium sp. clade A. The sequence continues at coordinate 179,560 of BGNK01000928.1, forward strand.
AATTATAACTACTATTACTACCATTCTTCCACTCCCAACAAACCAAAGGTAGGCGGGTTCCCNGCTTACCTTTGGTTAGTAGGGAATGGAGGAATGGGGTACAATTATAACTACTATTACTACCATTCTTCCACTCCCAACAAACCAAAGGTAGGCGGGTTCCCTAAACCCTATAAACCCTACAAACCCATTAAACCCTAAACCCCTAAAACCTCTAAACCCAATAAGCCTCGGGCTTACCTTTGGTTAGTAGGGAATGGAGGAATGGGGTACAATTATAACTACTATTACTACCATTCTTCCATTCCCAACATGCCAAAGGTAGGCGGGTTCCCTAAACCCTATAAACCCATTAAACCCATTAAACCCATTAAACCCTAAACCCCTAACACCTCTAAACCCAATAAGCCTCGGGCTTACCTTTGGTTAGTAGGGAATGGAGGAATGGGGTACAATTATAACTACTATTACTACCATTCTTCCATTCCCAACAAACCAAAGGTAGGCGGGTTCCCTAAACCCTATAAACCCTATAAACCCATTAAGCCCATTGAACCCATTAAACCCTAAAACCTCTAAACCCAATAAGCCTCGGGCTTACCTTTGGTTAGTATGGAATGGAGGAATGGGGTACAATTATAACTACTATTACTACCATTCTTCCATTCCCTACTAACCAAAGGTAGGCGGGTTCCCTAAACCCTATAAACGCAGTAAACCCATTAAACCCATTAAACCCATTAAACCCTAAACCCCTAAATCCAAACCCAATAAGCCTCGGGCTTACCTTTGGTTAGTAGGGAATGGAGGAATGGGGTACAATTATAACTACTATTACTACCATTCTTCCACTCCCAACAAACCAAAGGTAGGCGGGTTCCCNGCTTACCTTTGGTTAGTAGGGAATGGAGGAATGGGGTACAATTATAACTACTATTACTACCATTCTTCCACTCCCAACAAACCAAAGGTAGGCGGGTTCCCTAAACCCTATAAACCCTATAAACCCATTAAACCCATTAAACCCTAAACCCCTAAAACCTGTAAACCCAATAAGCCTCGGGTTCAGCCCTATAAACCCTATAAACCCTATAAACCCTATAAACCCTATAAAACCCTAAACCCTAAAACCTGAAGATCCTAAACCCTCGTGTTCAGGCCTAGGGTTTCATAGCGCTTCGGGCCAGGGTTTCTTGGGGACTTCATGGATTTTCCATGATGCGAGCACTGCGAGGATGGTTTGGGCAGCCGGTTATAGGTCTTACTTAGTAGGGAATGGGGTTCCTTTAAAGGGTCCTTTAAGGGTTCTATAAGGGGTCTTTCAGGGGTCTTAGGATATCTATAGCCCCTGTCTGATTCTTAGTAGGGAATGGGGCAATGGATTATGGAGACTAATGTAGGCACCTGATTGAGAAACCTTGGGCCTTTATTAGGGTTCCTTATATGAATCCTTCTATTTTGGGGTTTATAGGCCCAGGGTTTCTTAATCAGGTTCCTACATTAGGGTCTAGCGCCCAACGCCCTAACCTAAACCAACGGCTCGTCACCGCTGCAGGAGCAACTCACCAAGGAGGGCTACTACTCCGTCTACGGAAAGGCCGAAGCCATACAGTTAGAGCTTTGAGCCCCAAACCCCGGGAGCCATTTGGGGTTCGGGAACCCTAAATCCTAACCCTTAATCCTTAAACCCTAAACCCCTAAACCCCTAAACCCTAATCCTTAAACCCTAAACCCTAAACCTTAAACCCTAAACCCCTAAACCCTAATCCTTAAACTCTAAACCCTAAACCCTAAACCCTAAACCCCAAACCCCTAATCCCTAAACCCTAAACCCTAACCTGATGATCCAGGTCGGTGCCCGGACCGAGATGCCCGGTTGCTCCCTTTGCATGGGCAACCAGGCCGGGGGTAGGGGTTTTAGCGCTTAGGGCTTTAGGGCTTTGGGGTTTTGGGCTTAAGGGTTTTAGGGGTTTTGGGCTTTGGGGGTTTTAGGCTTTCAGGGTTTTGGGCTTAGGGGTTTTAGGGGTTTAGGGCTTTGGGGGTTTAGGGGTTTAGGGCTTTGGGGCTTAGGGGTTTTAGGGCTTTAGGGCTTTGGGGGTTTTAGGGTTTAGGGGTTTAGGGCTTTTGGGGGTTTAGGGTTTAGGGCTTTGGGGGTTTAGGGCTTTAGGGGTTTGGGAGTTTAGGGGTTTAGGGGTTTGGGGGTTCAGGTTTCAGGATTTCGGGTAGGGTTTCAGAGTTTTGGGCTCCAAGTTGAGGGTTTGAGGAGTTAGGGCTTCAGGCGCTTTGGGTTTTCGGTTGCAGGGTTTGAGTCTTTAGGTTTAGGGTAGGTTCAGGGGTTGTGGCTTAAGGGCCCCTTGTCAATTTACGAATATTTGTGAACGTGTTCTTCGACATTTAGGTTCCGTATTGAACTAGTAGTCGAGCCAGTCACCATTTTGTACACTCTTTGGTGCGATATCACGTAGGCAGGATTGCTTATTTGGAGAGTTTTGGAATGTCTGGGCAAGCGCCTGAGTATCGGAGCTTCAGGTTAAAGGATGTTGAGGCAGGAAATTTTCCACGGTTTTCATGAATGGGAGCGATGGGTTTCGGTGCTCTGGTGCTGCACTTACTGCCAGCTTGTTCGGTGCGGGGGTTCTAGGTGCTGCACTTAGATCTGACCCTTCGTCGGAGTCTAATGTCCGCGAATATGTGGCCCTCCCGGACACCTTAACCGTAACCCATCACCCATCTACATCTTTATTGGTTAATCCGTAATAGACACAAACATCTCAAGCCCCGAGCTCCAAACCAAGCACCCTGAACTCTTACACAACCCTGAGCTGTAAACCCTGAGCTCACAGGCCTTGAGCTTCAAACTTTCCGCAACTAGTAGCTAAAGCGCAAGCCACGAGGCGCGGGTGGCCGACAACGCCACCGTGGTGTCGACCTCCACCCGTAACTTCCCCAACCGTCTGGGCAAGGGCCGCTTGCCATTTACGGAGTTCGGGGCAAGTTGGTGGTTCAGGAATATAGGGCCCTAAATGATAGACTTACCAATGCTATTTTGTGGCTCCTTTTTATATTGGTATAATGTACGTACCGCAAAGCTCTCTTCTAGTTATGCGACTGAATGACACACACACACACACCCTCACACATGCATGGATGGCTAGACAGATAGATCGGTAGGAAGTTGAATTGTAACGGGTTTTTTTCGCCATTACGGTAGTTACTGAGCCCAGGAAAAGGCCCTGGACCTGAAAGCTTGGACCCCACGCCCCGAATTCTCCGAGGCGCCAATGTCTATCTGGCTCCTCGGTCTGCAAATCTTAACATGGGAGTTTCCGAAAATAGGAGACTTTACAACAGTACCCTAAATTAAATAGTAGGATCCTTATTATAAGGACCCCAAAATAAGGTACCCCTAATTTGGGGAAACTCCCACATGTATGTAGTTCGAGGCTGGGGGGACTACTACAGTAGCAGTGTGATGGTGATGTTGGTGGTACTGCCGCTGCTTCTGCTGCAGCTGCTGATCATGGAAATGAGAACGAGTATGAAGATGCAGGTGGCGATGATACTGTCATAGGGACCCTTAAGGGGGGTAGGGGGGAAGGGGGTAGGGGACTATACTTCCTTAAATAGGCCTTATTAAGTCCTTATAAGAGGTATTAAGGTCCCCTACCCCAAGGGTTCTTATGACTGAAGATGTTGACCGCTAATGTTCCAAGACGGCGAAAGCAACTCATATCATGATTTTTGTTGATGGTGGCGAAGAAGATGTGGATGGTGGTGTCATCGATGTTAGCAGGAATTCTCGACATTCTGTGGCTGCTGTTGGCACTGGCCATGGGGACAATTACGTGGAGGACTACGATGACTTGCACCTAAACCCTAAACCCTAAACCCTATACGAATCATCCCTCAACCGCGGGCCCCGAAAGCCTGAAAGTCCTTAGAAGGAAAACCCAAAAAGCACATAAGCATAAGCATTTCATGGGGATATCCCTACCGTATTGAGCTTCTTTATAAGGGGGGTTTATATGGGATATCCCTATCCTAAATTTTGCTTATGTGCTTTTTTGGGGGCCCTATAAGCCATTCAAGGCTACCCGCCAGCAAGCCCCGCAGAAGCCCTGGTAATAGGATTAAGAATCGGATGATCCCAAAGCCTTACTCGAGAGGTCCAAGTATTCGCAGTTTTCCTGGAGCCCAACACCCCCAGACCTTCCAAAATCCCTTAGTGAAGGAATATACCTTAAATCATATTAAGGATCCTACTATAACTTAAGGTATATTCCTTAACTAAGGGATTTTGGAAGGTCTGGACAAAAACCCTAAACTTCCAAGCCCTACATAAAGCCCAAACCCCCCAAAACCCGCATCCTAAACTTCTAAGCCCTAACACCACCATAAAGGAAGCAGAAACGAGCCGAGGCATCCGCAGAGCTCGCAGCAGTGGCAGCCATTCTCGGACGGCTCCCAACCAACGAGGAGTGTGTGACATAGGGATCTTCACAATTCGACTTCCTAGCAAGAATAGGGGTAGTTCTCCGAATTAGGGTCCCTTTTGTGGTCCTTTTTAAAGGGTGCCGTGCTATATGAGGGATTTGAAAAGGGGCCCTAATGTAGAGAACTGCCCATATAATATAGGGGCCTGAATAACTCGACTCAGAATCGAGTTCCTTTTCGGAGGGGTGTACTATAAATGTTACTACACGTGTTCTGTGATATAGCGGCCTGGGGGGGGGGGTCCTTTACGTGTTCTGTATTCGGGATACTAAGGCTATTTGTGGGCTTAGTATAGGGGCCTGAATAAGTAGGACTGAGTTCTGGTGTAAATCTTGATGGTGTATTCATACTAAGGAACCCTCAGGAATAATATTGGTAGTAATTTAGGCCCCTATATTATGCTAGAGTCTAACGAAGTAGAAGCTAGATTAGTTTCAGATCCTCAGCTAAGTCACAAGGCAATGTAGTCAGACATGTTCAAGCCGAGCACAATGCGCCCCACAAGACAAGATAGCCCCCCCAAACCCTAAACCCTAAACCCCAAACCCCAAACCCTAAACCCTAAACCCCAAACCCTAAACCCTAAACCTTAAACCCAAGTTAGCCCCTAGCCTTCGGGCTTCCGATGGGTCTGCAAGGTCGCATGCCTAGAGACTCCAATATCCCTTAATACCTTAAATTATAGTCGGATCCTTAATTTAAGGCATATTCCTTAATTAAGGGATATTGGAGTCTCTGGGTGCCTAGGCGTTGATACACCTACTATAGGGGCCTTAAGAATTAGCCGTACTATTTTGGGGGGTTTCCTTTGAAGCGTTCCTTGCAGGGGTCTACAACATGGCATGGGGGCCGTGAATAATTAATTATGCTACTTTGGGGGTTCCTTATTTTAGAGTGTAATGGGCCCCAAAGCCCTATTCTATTTTTTAAGGCCCTTACAGGCTTTGATACCCTGAGGCTTCCGGAGACTTCAATTTGCAGCATAGCTTAAGTGTACAGCACTAGCCTCTGAGGTTTAGGGTTTAGGGGTTAGGGTTTAGCTTACAAGAGTTACTGGTGTCATGCAGGTGTTCAGTCGTTCAGGATTGGTACCAGTCCAGGTTTTGTAGACTTCGGCTTCCATAAGAAATGAGGAATCACTTGTAGAGGTTCTGGTTCGCACGATGAAAGTGCAATAAAATCCGGAACAACATTGACTGTTATACCAGAGCTGTACTGGACGAGCAGAAAGGAATATCAGTACCTGAAGTTGTTATTACCATAACTGTTCTTGCTATTGTTGCTATGTTTGCTACTATTATCAATTACTATCACTATAAAGAAACAATTTGCCATTATTACCATTACCATCATTATAATAAGCCTTTATGCTCTGGGAGTGCAGGAGTACCTGAAGTACCATGCGGAGCTGGCCAAGAGCTCGGACTCCATCTACCAGTACCTGAACTTCGATCAGGTGGGGGCGAGGGTTGGGATCTACCATCCTGAACTTCGAGGGGTGGGGTGGGAGAAGGGGTTTTAAGGCGTAGGATTTCGGGTTTCGGGTGTAGGCAGTACCTGAGCTTCGATCAGGCGGGGGGGTTTCGGAGGGATTTAGGGATTCAGGGATCTAGGCTGGTTAGGGTTTAGGGTTCAGGGTTTAGGATGTAGGGTGTAGGCAGTACCTGAACTTCGATCAGGCTGGGGGTGGCTTTTGGGGTTTAGGATTTAGGGTTTATAAGGGTTTAGGGTGTAGGCCTGAAGGATATATTCTACTATGTTTGGGGGTTTAGGGTGTAAGCAGTACCTGAACTTCGATCAGGCTGGCTTTTGGGGAGGTTCCTGAGCAGTACCCTTTTGCCCTTTTTGGTTTAGGGTCCTTTTATTACAACTGAATATGAGGAAAACGGGTATACCCTCTACCAGTACCTGAACTTCGATCATGCTGGCTTTTGGGGGTAGGGTTCCTGTAAGGGATCTATAAAGGGGTCCCTGAAAGGATCTATATGGGTTCCATTCAGGGGTCTATAGGGGTTTAGGGTGTAGGCATGTGTAGGCAGTACCTGAATTTCGATCAGGCTGGCTTTTGGGGGTTCAGGGGTTTGGGTTTAGGGGTTAGGGTTTAGGGTTCGATCAGGCTGGCTTTTGGGGGGTTTTCAGGGCTCCTGTAAAGGATTCTAAAAGGGCTACTATCAGGGTTCTATAAGGTAGGGGCCATAATATTAGACTAGGGTTTGGGGATAAATGATACTATATTTGGGGGTTTAGGGTGTAGGACTTTAGGTTTTAGGGTCTGGGATTTAAGGGTTTAGGCTTGAGGGCTTGAGGGTTTGGGTTTAGGGCTTGAGGGCTTAGGGCTTTAGGTTTGAGGGTTTTTTGCATGTAGCGTTTAGGCTTTAGGATTCAGGGCTTCAGTATGTAAGGTGTAGGGTTTAGGGCTTTAGGGTTTTAGGGCTTTGGGGTTTAGGGCTTTAGGGCTCTACGGTGTAGGATGTAAGGCCAGGGGTTTGGAGTGTGAGCAGAGCTAGCCCCGCAAAGGCCGCGCCATAACATCCCAACGTCCTACTGCTGCGTGTGCCCTAAACTTATCAAAACAGGCGAGAGAGAACTCAAGGGAAACCTGGAAGTTGTAAACTCTTTGGGCTTTTCACTAAGCCCCAAAACCCTCCGCCCTAAACTCCACGGCGTTTAGCCGTGCAGCCCCGAGGCACCTCAGTGAGGTTTTATGGGCCTCGGTCTATGCCTTTCCTAGAGTCCGCGTGGGCTTCGGCCGACAGAGTTTCTCCGACCCGGGGGTTGGCTTGTTGTTTTGAAAGATCTTCATAGTCAGGTTCCGTCCCATTTCCTATAAGCCTTAACACGTGAAGGTGGAGGACTACGTTGCGAAGGCTGGCAAGGTGCAGATGTCCGAGTACTCCTAGACAGCAGGAGGTGCACATAATGAGCTCCTTGGTTCGCAGTTAACTTGCAGGGCTCTGAACTTTAAAAGCTCCCCCAAAACCCTACGTAGAGACCGTAAGTTGTTCAACAGTCCCAACAGCTTACATCGAGCATTTAGTCTCCGGCGAGCAGGAAGCTGGAGTTGGACCCTTCCATGGCCCCGGCTTAAATCGTTATCGGAACATGTGTTCGAGTTGTTGTCTGATAGTTCGGATTCGCAGAACACGCCCTCACAAGAGAAGATCTTGAACCTCGAACGATTGCTTTTGCTGGCCCAAGGTCCCACCCCGACAGCACACCATGCTGAAATCGACGTGTCTAGACGCTGGCGGCTGCTCTTTTCCTGTCAGCATGGCCGTTGGAGCAGGATGGTGTCTGTCATCGTTTTACACCACCCGCGAATGCAGTTCCGATTAACGCCCTGCGTTGGGAGCGTTGCAGTCAAGCATGGGCTTGAGATGCCAAAAAAGTGCGAATTTGCCTTTAGAAAGGTCGTCGGCATGGTCACTGTCCTGAGAGAATGGCAAACATCATCATTGGCATCATCATCATCAGCAGCAGTATCACCGCCACCATCTCCATCACCATCAACATCCTCATCCACATCCTCATCCTCCTCCTCATCATCATCATAGTCGCAATGATGACCATCCCGATCATCAGCTCCCCAGCCTTGCATCACCACCGCCACCCGGCCACAGCCAAAAGACCCCTCCCACCGCCACGCATCCATGTTCACCAACCCCAGCATCAGCGCCAGAACCATCACCAACACAACCATCCCATTCATCCATGCATCCATCCGTCCGTCCGTCCATCCATGCAGCATCGTGATTACCAGGCCCGTTCTCCTGCTCATCCTTAACCTTACAAGACCTCGCAGAAATCAAGATCAGTATCCTCGTCGTCATAAGAGCTTGCATCCAATCAAGTTCGTACAGGTACCTAGACCCCCAAAGTCTGTAGAATAATAGCCTTTTTATGAGTATTGGGCCATTATTTTACATACTTTCGGTGGTGTAGGTAGCAAACACCGACCATAAAGGGCATGCCTCACGGCTTTACTGGCAGCTGCGTCTCGTGCTTCTCTCGGCCCAGGTCTCCTGGGAGACTTTCGGATCCGCTAAAAGTGCTTTTGCGGGCTACCGGCCTCATTCTCGACCCTACTATAGCTTACTAGTTCATAGCTTCTACCGCATGGCTGCCCGTGTGATCGCGGCGGCGCTCATTGCGGTGGCCGCCGGCCAAGAGCCGCTCAGCCTCGACGACGAGTGCACCGGCGAGGAGCAATGTGCGCTGAACGCACTGCAGCGGCGAGGTGAGGCCGTGTCACTGGAGAAGACAGCAGAAGCTACCGGCGCTCCGAAGTGCGCGGC